>JAMKCF010000007.1:7467104-7667104 GCA_023634235.1 Pisaster brevispinus
CACTTTTTTGTAAAAGTTGTTTCTTGTTTGTTCCTTTGTACTTTGGATAATTTTGATGATTGTCGGGAGACTGTACCAAGCTGCCAGGCTGGTCGACTACTACATTCTTCCCAGCGGAAGGTCTTAAGCAAATATTTTGAAGCAATTGTATTCATCTGATTTGTTTTTATTACTACTTTCTAGTTGTACCTTTCCACTCATCCCAGAAGTGAAATTTAAATTCAGACATTCACAAGTAAATTTCTTTGAAATAGTACTCCATTTTCTTGAGATACAATTGAACATAGAATGGCTTTCAACATCTTGCCTTCTGCTTGGCACCTGAAGAAGTTAACTTTGACTTTGATATAACATGGCTCTTCAGAATTCCTCGGTTGTCAATTTTTACAGTTCTTCATACTGGTATATCAATGTTCCTCGCTATTTATTGGTTCTTTTTACTCAATGGTTTGTAAATAGACATGGGTCCTCAATAGTTACATAATTTTTCATTGCAACATAACATGGTTCATCAATACATCATTGTTCTTCAATATTAATATTTCATGGTTCGACAGTATCACAGAGTTCCTCATTATACAATGGTTCTTCAAGGTTTGTTGTTTATGCACACCTGTAATGTTTCATCCCTACCTTCTCATCCTGGGTTCTTGGCATGCAATTTTTAAGATTGCTTGACTTCTCTTGTTTTTTTCCTCACAGTGACATTTTCTTTTCAGAATATTGTGAATCAGTTTTAAGCATTTCAAGTTTGTGTATTACAAGTACTTCACCCTCCCTCTAACATTCTCCAGTGAGTTGACCAACCATTTAAAATCATTCAACTGCAGGGGTTGTGTATGATGGAGCAACTGCACACCAACTTGCGTGTACTGAGTAATTTTTGTCTGTTCTGCTGGAACAGATCCTAACCTTGCTGTGTTTTATTCCATGACTGATTAGCTCTCTGTTGCACAAGATTTATATCATATTTGTTTGCATTATTTGTGATCTTTTTAGCTCTGAAGGAGTCAGTTTGAGAATGTTTATTTCAAACTGCTATGTTTTCAAATTAAGAACGTTTATTTGAAGCTGTTAAGTTTTCAATTGGAGAATGTTCATTTGAAATTATTATTTTTTCAATTTGAGAATGTTAATTTGGAGCTGTAAGTTTTCAAATTGAAAAAGTTTACTAAAAACCTTTATGTTTTCCAATTGAAACAGTTTATTTGAAATCATTTATTTTTTCAAATTGAAAAAGTTTAAACAGTAATGTTTTTAAATGGAGAATGTTCATTTGAAATGTTAACATTTTCAAATTGAAAAAGTTTATTAGAAACTGTTTTAACTTAAAAGTTTCATTTTGAGAATGTTTGTTTGAAAACATGTGTTCGTTTTGATAATTTTCATTTCAAACTGTAAGATTTTTTAATTTGACAATTTTAATTTGTAACTGTTAAATTTTCAATTTGAGAATGTTTGTTTCAAACTGTTTGAAATGGTTTGAAATGATGTGTTAATTAATTTAAGTTGCCATAGCAGGTCTTTTTTCAGTTACATTTGTCACTCTTTACTAATAAACCTTTTTAAAAAGCAGTGGAACAGTTTTGTTGTGGATCTGTGGATTGACAGTTATGTTTGTATTGCTGTTTGTTTGTTTGGGTTTTTTCAACTGGTAACATTACTTTTGTTGACATTATTTTTGTTTCCTTTACAACAATGTAAATGCTCTTGTTGTTGTTGTTTACAGGGGAGTTCTGTCAGCATGACAAGTTTGTACAGTCAAGCTGGTGAAGAGAACTATGGGAAATATGTCATTACTGGAGACATCAGATTCGGACTGAATTACAACTACAAAACAAACGTCTTTGAGGTCAAGATTAAGGCATGTCGTGACCTCGCACCTGTTGATGTCAAGAAGATCAAATCCGACCCGTAAGCAAGTCTCCTCTTTGATGTCAAGGAAGATTGTATATTTGGCAGACTGTAACATGTGTTCTACTATTCAAATCTAATTTGCCAATGGCTAATACAGGGGTTGGTTTTTAAAAACTCTAATCCCTTTAAATCTATGGATTCACTCCCTAGCTACGTCAAAACGTACCTCCTCCCAGACAAGACAAAAGCCAGTAAGCGCAAGACGTTTGTCCGCAAGGGCACAGTGAACCCTCAGTTTGACATGACGCTTCGCTACCACATCTCCCAGAGCGAGCTGGAGACGAGGACCCTCAGTGTGACTGTGTGGAACAACGATGCCTTTGGGAGGAATGACTTCCTAGGGGAAGTCTTGGTGAATATGGACTCTGTCAAACTGGACGACTACAAACTCAAGTGGCATCAACTGTGCAACAAGGTTTTTATATTCCATTCCAATTCAATCCAGTAAATTATTTTAATGAGTTACTTTTGATGTATTTTTTGTGGTTTTCATAATGCTAAAAAGAAAAATGTTGTACAGATAATTTGTGCTATTTAATGTCAACTGCAATTTCATGCTGCTTGGTTTTAAATTTCTTATTTTTGTGTCTATGGTCCTCCCTTAATTTTGATTTTGCCACACAGCAGCACAAGTTTGAACTTGCCTGCTTCTTTTTATTTGGCTTGTAACTTGTGTTGTTATCACTGTATTTTATTTTTAGTGCTATACGGTTGGTTTTGTGCTCATGCTTATGGACTCTTTTGTAATATTATTGTAAAGTGCTCAGTGACTGGTTTTGATGTTGGGTGCTGCATAAATCCTGCCTATTGTTTTTGTTATTTAGTTATATATTTCTGAGATATAAAAACAGACAGCAATAATTGCACCAGTAGTTTGTTCACAGCTTCCAAGGGGCCCTAGTGAACGGTTTAAAGAATTAAAGACAAAAGAGAATATTCCAATATTTTTTTTTTAACAGTACCCCTGCTGAGAGTTACAATTTTCACAAACAGTGATTCCCTGGGGTTTTAAGTAGCTCTGTGAAATCTGATGTGGCAGTATTGCCTCAGTCTGCTCCACCAGTCGCTAGAGGGAACACAAAGGGGACCTAGTTTATAATTTTTATTTCCTGACTTGTTTTCAGTCTCAGCCAGCAGAGGGCGCTGTTGCCTACAAAGGAGACCTCACCGTCGCCCTGATGTACACCGATGTCAACACGCCGGAAGTCGATGAGAAAGACCCCAAGAAAAAGAAGAAGAAAGACAAGAAAGATAAGAAATTCTTTAAGAGCCAACAGTCAACAGAGGGCGGTGTTCTTCACCTGAAAATAAAAGAAGCCCGAAATCTGGTCGGCGTCAGGATGGGCGGATCATCAAATCCTTTTGTCAAATGGTATGAAATAATATCAGCAACTTATTATTCATTTATTTTACTGGTATTTTTACTCCTTGAATAACTTAACCATCTTGAAGAGAGGCGCCCATTTCTTCATTGCATGAGAAAAAGCTTGTCTACCCTACATCCTTTCCAAACTTCTTACACCAGCTAGAGTATACTTTTTAAAGTATTGAGAATGAGCCCAAAAGCTCCCTTTTGTAAGACTGGCTACTTCTTCCAAGAAGAATTTGTTTTGTCAGTGCCCCAAAATTAATATAGCTATTTTGCTACAAAGTGACGACATTCTCCACCTTTAACTACCAAGTAAATTCTTTTAATTTGACACAAGTATGTGTTATCTACAAATGGCAAAAGTGAAGCAACTTTCAGTTCTGTGCAAACAATATGTTTTGCTGTTTTGTCCTTTGTTTTTCTCTCAGTGAAAACAATGTCTGCTGGATATGTTTGCAGTGCTTACAATTGTTTAGTTTGAAGGGAGAATGATTCTGTATCTTCTTTTTGTATTGAATTGGAACTACTTGTGTTATTTTTTTGTGCACAAATATAAAATAATATTATGTTTGTGTCAAAATTGTCAAGTAGAGTGAGCCACTATCTAGTGTTTTTTGTATTGTATTAAAAGATTAATCCACTGTTTCATTGTTCCTATGCTTCCAAGTCCAACTTGATTATAATCAGACTACCATTTCATGTCCCAATTCAGCTATCTGGAGCCGGACAGATCAAAAACAGGGAAACATAAAACGGCAGTCATTCGAGGGACTTGCAATCCACGTTGGGACGATGTAATTAAGTTTGAGAACGTGAGCTTGCGGTCTCTGAAAAACCGTTGCCTAGAGCTGACCGTATGGGACCATGAGACGCTGTCGTCCAATGAGTTTCTTGGGGGCACCAGACTAAATCTTGGCAGTGGTAAGTTCTCTCTCTGTTCCCCCTCCCTTTTGTACCTTACATTCCCCTCCCCTTCCGTCCCAACCATCAGACTTCCTAGCACGACATTCCCGTTTCCATCTCATGCAACAGACCTCTAGCACACTAAGAAGTGATGTCTGAAGCTTTGGATGGTGTGGAAAGTAAGAAGTAATTATAGCTAGTAAACTTGCGGGTACAACCATGTGTAAATCCCTTTTGGTGATAGTGTTTGCTCTGAAAAGAGCTGGTGTTGTCCCAACATTTCGAACAGTACACTCTTCGGGAGCAGCTGATCTTCAGGAGAACACACCGGCTATTTTCAGAGACAACACTCCACCAATAAGAGATTTACACATGGCTGTTCGTGCAAGTTTACCAGTTATGGTTACTTCTCTTTCACACTGTCCCTATCCTTTGAAATGTTCCCTGTGCTATATACATATTAAATGAACACTGAATCCCATGATGCAAAAAAAGGGATTCGACTGTTAAACCCCCCATCTCAGTTTGGCTATATTGATCCAAATGGGAGAGAAAACAAAACGGGTGTGCAGTGATAAAAGTTTAATATCCGATTGCCATTTGTTTTCATTTTGAATTCCTTCAGTTTTAATGCAGTGTTGTTTGCTGTTTAAGGACCCATACAAATACTATTTTTAGTCTAGTTTTTTTCCAGTTTTCATTCGTATTTGAAGATGTTAAATGTTTTGTTTGTATTTTCAATTATCAATGATTGATTTATTATCAATCAATTTAAATGAATTTAATTGATTTGATAACCTCTTGATTTGATCTGCGCTGAATGACCTTATTGTTGTGATTGTAACCTCATCTTCTTTCCCACTATTGATTGGTAAAACATTCTGAAAGGCTTTTGCACCATTACTTAATATCGTTGCCAATCTTTCTCAAAATACAATTACCATTACTTGTTTACCAAAATCAATGTTTTATGTTCTGAATGTTCTATTTTTTAATACTTTTATCCACCAGGAGAGTACCAGAACAAACCGGCGAGCTGGAACGACGCAAAGGGCCAGGAAATCAAAGCCTGGGAGGAGATGATGAAGAAGCCAAACCGCTGGACCGAAACCACCCTCGTGCTCCGACCGAGCATGGTCAGCCAGCTGCAGTATACTTAACATCATCTTGCCTGTATTGTAAAAATCTTTCCCGCATGAAGAATGGTTTTCCCTGTACAGTGTTGTTCAAAGGAACTTACTGCCTTCTGATCGGGTCAATGAAAGTGTTTGTTATGAAATGAATATGGTTGGATAGTTGGTGTAAAAGTAGCTTATAATGATTCACACAAATATCCCTTGAAATTGTGTGGATTTTCCTTTTACTCCGTGAACTGACACAGTCCGTAATTTTTTGAGTAAAAAATGTATAATTGCACTCCGTGTTAGTTCAATAGGTAAAATGTAAACCACACCACTTCATGTTTTTTTTGTAACCATTATAGTCTACTTTTAAAACATCTTTCAAACCGCTTTCATTTCGTAGCAGATGCTTTTTATATCCCAAAGCACCCAAATCAGACGGCAATGTGTCTCTTAAAGAATAAATTTATACTCAACATTGGTAAGTCATTGCTCACATTACCTGGTATCAACTGCATGCTCAAAGTTTTCGCTACCTCTGGCTGCAAAGCTGGTATACCTTTGCGTGTAATTTTACCCAAAATTTCCCATTTCGTCGTTCAAAGGCATTTTTTTTATGGCAGAAACTTAAAATTCTGAGAATACCTCAAGCTTCTGCGGAATGTGTATGTAAAAGCCAAGTCCTATATCTTAACTTGTCTTACATAAATCCTCATACAAAAACTAGATCACTGTAATTCCAGTGGGCTTCTGGTAATCGGTAAAGACAGTTTGTGTGAAGTGGGCGTGGCTCACAGTGAAATTACAACACACTTACAAAAAGGGTTACACAACTGGATCGTGCTACAAGATCCTTCGTGTGTTTTGTGCATCTGTGATTGGTTCAGTAAAAGATTCTCCCAATTTGAATAATGTCTGGCACACAGACTTCTTAAACTTGAACTCCACAGACTAGAAGACAGTTTTTACGCCATATGGTTCGGGGCAAAGATTTGTCTAGTTACGTAAGAGAGAGATGGCAAACACTCAAACACTATTCTTGTTGAATGCGTAAGGTACAGTGGTACCAGGGTTTACCTGTTGTTTTTCTGGAGCTTGCCCCAAACCATGTGACGCAGCAACACTGTCTGTGGAATCCAATGTGTTCACTTGTGACCGATCCAGTCATTGTATCAGTACAGTACAAACAATATTAAAATCCGACTCGCATAAATAGCTTATTGAATTCCATATTAGTTCACAGCAGGGCGCCCTCTGTTGCTATTTGCAATCGACCTCATATCATTCCAGTTAGTCTCAATATCTAACAAAACCAAATTCTGGCCTATAAATAACATGTATAAATGGTGACATAGGTTAATATTGATTATTTTAATTGGATTGTCAGCTTGATTAATGTACATGAATGAAGTAAACACATTTATCTTGTAAAATAGTATGTTATACATAATAAGAAATTCTGTAATTTTATGACAACAAATTTGACTATGCATAACTTTAATAACTAACATTTCACACATTATTAGTAATTTCTATGCATGTTTCTTACAGTAAAAAACATTTGTGCATTTCGTAGTAACAGCAAAAATATGGTGACGTAGGGTGCAATTAGAAAACGATGATCAGCTAAAACAAAGTATAACACTAAATGTGACTCATTCTAGCAAAATTCTAAACTTTGACACAATATTCAAAACTAAGTGTTTTTTTTTCTTTTTTCGATTAACATTGACAAAGTTTTTGTTGTTTATTTTTAGTTTTGTATTTAATTTTTTTATTATTATTTTTTTTTTTAAATTCTTATCCGATAAAGCTATGTCATTACTTAAATGGCATTTCCGGATTCTTACCTTCACCTTGTCACAAATTATTTCAAGAATTTTGAATAACAAAGGAAAAGTATCGTGCGACTTGGAAATTTTTCCTTAATTGTATACCAAAATCTCACTTCTGAAAATTGGCTCGGTTTTGCCAGAGCCAGTCACAAATTTGATTAACTTACAAATATTGGTAAAAGAAACAAGAATCCAAAGATTGAATGGAAACTATCCAGAGAGTAGGTCTACTTGTACATCTTCTACTTGTACATCTACTGCTACATCTCTAAGCACCCACTCTGCCACATCCTCTCATCCCTTCACTCTGTATGTTCCAAAAGCCAATACTCTGAGATATTCAAACAGATTTTTCCCGCGTTCTGCTGCATGCACTTTGTAACTCTCTACCTTTATACTGTTTCTTACCATCTTGCAAACTACCCCTTCAACAGGAGTGTTCACAAATACCTTCTATCCCTTCAAGTTGTCTGCTTCTTTTTTTTCTTTTCTTTTTTATTTGTTATTTTTCTAGCCTTCATCTTGAGTTGCCCTTTGCCTGTGTTGAGAATTTCTTCTTCTATTTTTTTATTTATTTTTTTTTACTACACAAACAAACAAAGACAATAAAAAAAACTGTTCTTCAGCTCTCTTTGGGCAATCCCCTCTTACCCCCTCTGCTCGAACTGTTTTTTTTTTTTATTGCAAGTAGGAAATGAAAGCACTGGGCAAAGTTGATGATAGTATATTAATTAAACAAATTGAAGGCATCAATTTTTGATAGAATGTCATTTAGGGCTCTTCATTCTCAACCTTCGATCTCGTATTGAGGACCAATAAAAGTAGATAATTCCGAGGTACAGACCATGCAATTCTCGCGCGTAATAGAACATGTTGTTTTAAAGGCAGTGTGTACTTTTGGTAATTAGGCCTACTCCACAAGTTAACGACCATGAAAACTTGCTTCGTAAAGAGCACTGGAGAGCTGTTGATATGTTATAGAACATTGTCAGGGAATTTGAAACAGAAATATTTCTCTTGAAGGGGCACAATGTCTTAAAATCTCTCAAAATGTTGCAGTTTGTGTTGAAGAGTTGCTCATGCACAAAAGCACCAACAGCGTGCTGTTACTAATGAGTAGTGATTAAAAAAATATACAACCAGCGAAACATACGGTCCGCCATTTTGAGAAGTCAAAAATTTGTTCTTGACCGTTTTCTGTTATGAAATTACACAAAAATCACGCTTTTTCACGGGATATTTCTGTGAATTATTAAATTCTACCTTTAAAATATCTTTCCAACCATATTCATTTCATAACAAACGCGTTTACAGCCCGAAAGCGCCCAAACTGAAGGCAACGCGCCCTTTTAAGGATTGGTAATGATGTATGGTAGATAATCGATCAACACAATATTGTATTTTATCTTAAAAACTGGGCCTTAATATAAAATAATATAATACTTTGTTCCGTGTAATCAAAACTAACTATGTAATCTTTTTGTGTAAATTGTCTTTCAAACAGCTACAGTTTCTCATGGAAGTTCAAATACTGCGTTTCTTAAGAAAGGAGAAGAAAATGCTCCAGTAAAAAAAAAAAAAAAAGAAATATCTCACTCTATTTTTGTACCTTCGCATCATTCTATTTATTCTTGGGAACCGTATGCGGGTTTTTATGACCTATGTATTAATAATTCTTAATGAGTTTCGGCAAATACATTTGCGTATGTATTCTATATAATGATTAAGGAAATAAAACAAAAAGAAAAGGTTATTTATTAACAGTATTATTATTTATGTATCACATAAAAAGTGTTATTTGTGTGTTTAAGTTAAAAAGGAAAGAAAGAGGTCCACAAAGTAGCACTATGTGGATTGACAAACGTCTACAAATATCTAAACACGCTACACATATCTAAACTAACTGGCAAGGCGACCGTAGAAAAACAAAAGACAAAAGAGACCCCAAAAGAACAATCATATTAAAAACACCAAGTGTGGCACTAAAAAGATGGGTTTTTATCTCACATTTTATCAGCGAATTCTGCGCTTACGGCCCATGGAATACGTGGTTTAAGTGGCACGTCTGTTATCCATATCTTCTGTCAACTTTCCTCTACTTAAAGTTCTTAAACCTTCAATATATTTTATAAAGAATTAAATTCTGACCAATGGCTGTCTGTAACTGGCAATCAACCAATAGTTTAAAAGAAGTTTATTTTTTGATGAAAATACGGATCGCACAAAAAGCTTAAAATGGCAAAATTACTAGGTGCACTTTTGCCTGGTCAAACCACAGGTCACCGTATACAACAAACAATCCGACTGCTGGACAAGTTCCCAGTCTTCTGCATTAAAAATCCGGCAACGTCCAGAAGTGATGACGTAGTCAAATGACGTGCACATGTCGTTACGTCTGCACTCCATGAAGCACGACATCGGGGAGGCAGTGTGGGTAGACGCCAGTGGTTGATAGGCCATGCAGGTTTCTGTGTGGACCAAAGTCGACACGCAGTCTCTCGTAAAAGTCGGGACTTGTGTTGGAGCTACCGTGGCTAAAAATAAAGGAAATTGACACTTTTAACACTTTGTTCTGTCTTTCGTCGAAGCACTGTGATCAGGAAATTGTCAAAAACTTATCTTCTCTTCATACGTGGACATTTAATTTCCGTTTGTATTTTTCTTAAATAATACCCTTTTCAAAAAAAGTAGCCAAGTTGCCACATTTTCTATTCATATTGAAACAGATTAAGATTTTTTCTGTACCGGTATTCGTATAATAAAATAAACAAATGTTTATCTAAAAACAAGTTAGTCAGTTTTACTTGTTTTGGGCAGGCATTCTTCCATTGGATACTCTTTCACCATCACTTCGCAAAGAGTCAGGTATTTGGCACTACCAGTAATGTCCACACTCACGTACCGGGCTACCACGGGTGGGTCACAGGTAATCATCGTGTGTCCCCCAAGGATCAATGCTTGGGCAGATGTTACGCGAGAGCCACAGATGTCGTTCTGATAAATGACGTCGTTTGTACCCACCCGTACGACGGCATCGGTTAAGCGCTCACCTGGAGATAACACGGAGAGAACAAAATCATAAAGGTTGGTCGACTGACGTGTCGAAGAAAGGAGTTTACTAGGGATGGGCGCGGAATACACAGCCACGACTTAACCCATACGTTGCCCAATACGTGGCAGAGGGTGCTCCCCACAATATTAAACCACACCCTTTTCCTCTTGTACAGAAGTACTCCCTGAAATCATCTTAATTAAGAATTCCCGTTCTTCTCAGAACACAATGAAGACACAACATGAAGGGTCCACCATGCCACATATCGAGCACCAAATTTCTTAATCTGCATTAGTCATCTTGCCTATAATTGGGAAATTCTCTTCGCGGCATATATTTACGTAAATATAACAAGTAACTCAAAAATTCCCGATTAAATTTGATGAACTAAATTGTCATTGTAAAAATATTATGTCGAAAAAGTATACATAGAAGGGAAAAGTCGGTCAGGAAACTGTATTTGTCTCCTGTTGATAATTGTACAACTGTTTTTTTGTTTGTTGCATATGAAGTTTATTGGAAACATTGTTTCATACCGCAGCAATCGCCTCTATTTACAAGGGTGATTTGTCCCAGACAGTGTGTCGATTGTAAGTCCACCTGCCACCACGGATCACGGTCCTCATCTTAAAACAATCAATAACAAAAAAAACATGTCTATGGAAAATTAAACAATGGGTTGAGCAAGAAACATTTACAAAAGTGGGACTTGAACTTGTGACCTCCAGATCATTGTGCTGGCGCTCATCTGAAAACAAAAATGACTAGAGCATAACTCTTATCAGGAGATCGTGGGTTCAAGTCCCTCTTTAGTCCATTTTTCTTTGTTCGATCCAAAATTATTTTATAAATTTACCCAGCCAGTTTCCCTTGTGGTTTATTACTTGACAATCAAACAGACAAACACCCCAACAAAAATAAACTCACAAAAAACACAAACAAACAGACAGACAAACAAACAAATAAATAAACACACCAACAAACAAACAAACAAACACACCAACAAACAAACAAAGAACCCAACAGACGTTCACAGTCTTATGAAATAACATAATCCAGACTTTATAGCTAAGTCGATTAGATCGGATGCCTGCTCGATTCCCACTTATGTCAGTTTACCCGCACCTGCTAAAAGCACCCACAGTTTTTTTTTTTCATATTACAATAGTTATTATAAAGGACATCCTCATGTTTTGATTGGATCTTTGCATTGGAAATTGTCAAGTAAGGAGCTCTAGAAGTACCATCCAATTTATTACAATCTACATCCTAAAGATAAATAATGTCATCCCAAGAAAAATAATAACAAACACTTAAACAATAAAAAAAAATTACAAACTCAGAATGAAGACATCCTGCAATAATTGGAATGAGGACATCGTGGAGGTAGAATTGCATGATCCCACTCTCTGAATTGTTCCGTCTTAAGATTTTTTTCCCTTCAAAATACACAAATTCGGATGGCACCTACCGCGCCGAGCTCCGTATTGTTGTTGTTGGGTTTTGTTTTGTTTAGGCCTACACCTAGTTGTTTATCTATACGGCGACGTAGGCTGTGGTATGACCGTTGGCTGATAGGTGTAATGTTGACGAATATGAGTGTAATATCTATAGCAAGAGGCAAAACCACCCATTCGGAAGCAGACTATAGTATATTTAACTCACTGGTATGTGTGCACGAGTCATCGAAGAAACTTGTTTTGGTGGGGCTTCCATCGATAGCCAGAGACGCCACCAACAATTTGCCCGTGATTGATGTTACTGTCGATGATTGACTCGACGGTTTTCCTCGCAGTTGTAAATCTACAAAACGATAATGAACAGAACAGATTACAGTGGAGTTAGTTGGTTATTCTTAATATTAGACATTGTACATCCTCATAGGTTTGTACAGTGAATGTCTACTTTGCTAATTCGACATTGCATATGTCTACTTTTTATTTTGGACACTGGACACTCTAACAGGTTAGTAACACTGAAAGTATGCATTCACTGTACAAGCCTACGTCCAATATCAAAATACACATGCAGTGGATAGATATTCGCTGTACAACCTATGTGAATGAAGTCCAATATCAAACTAATTTTACAGTCGTACAAAACATACTCTTTTTTTCTTTATGTAAGGATTTTACTTCCCATAACTCCACAGTTGCGTTGTCACCTAGGGTACCTCAATTGGAAGACTTTGAGACGCTGTCCTGTTCGTGTAGTGAAGAAATTCTACTTTAAGCTACGCCCATTTCATACAAACTGCTCCAACGATTACTTAGCACATAGGAATTGCCTTGAGCTAGTTTTTGTACGAGGATTTATGTACAAAAATAGGTTAACATTTGTACTTGGCTTTTATGTTCTTCAGGGGCTCTCGGGTCTTCTGAGAGTTATACATTTCTTCCCTGAGAAGCGCCTTTGAACGATGAGATGGGCGATTGTTGGTAACATTATAATTAGGCGTAAATGTCAGCTTTGGAGCTGGAAGTAGTGGAAACGTCGGGTAAGCAGCAGGCCAGATGAGCAGGCAAATTTGTCTTAACTATTTCTATTTGAAAAGGGGAATAAGTGTGTTTTTGGTTTTTTTGTAAGCAAGATATAAAAAAAACTAAGGTATAATAAATTTCAGCAATTGGTGACATATTTTAATATTTCTATTGCCATGCCATAACCACATCTTACTGACTGGTCCGCTCATAATATGCCATGATATCCTAAGCTGGAATATGCTACACGTCCTATAGAGGGGGTGTCAATCAACAGGGGTCGGTGTTTTGGTCAGGAGGGGGGGGGGGAACAAAACTCTGCCTGCATCTTTGTGAGCAAAAGCGGTATAATATATATAAAACTGTGAAAATTAGGTCGTCAATTGAAAAAATAGTCTAGCGCGATGTCTGACATGACTAAATTTAAAAAGTCAAAAGTCAGAACATGACTAAGGATTAAGTCAAAAATGCGACTAGTTTTTATTAGTCCTGTGACTAGACTAGAATGCTGTCTTACACGACTAATCTTTCAGCACACTTTTGGCTTATTATAGTCTACGATTTTTTGGCTTAGTCAAGCGACTTTATCCGTAGTCCAGTACCGTATAATTTGTCATTCAGTGGGATGACTATAATAACATTAGTCGAAGACCGTTTTACTCATGACTACATGTACTTGGCATTAGTCAAGAAAGTCTGTATAAACAGATACCAGCATAATCTAATACAAAATTGAACAAGATTATTTATGAACAGGGGTCTCCCCTTTGTTCTCTAAACTGTAATTTCACCCTTCCAGCTTCAGGTCCGCGAGAGCGGGGGTGCTGTGGGTGCTGCAGCACCCCCAGCTTTTTGGATGGGGGTGCTGGAATATACTGAAGCACCCGGAGCTGGAATATACTAAAGCACCCAAGGCTGAGGAACTCGAGCCCGGTCTCGAGTCCATTTTGGGACTCGGACTCGGACCGATGAGGACTCGGACTCGGTTGGGAGGACTCGGACTCTGACAACAGGACTCGCCTACAGCTCTGGAAGCAACCCCTACTTTTAGTAAATGTGTTTCATGAACGGAAATCTTGGAAAATTTAGCAATACATATAATATACGTGTAACATGTCTTCTTTTTTATTACAAAAAAAATCATATTCGGCACTAGATTGTGCTCGGACGGCCAGCATTGTCATACTTTGATATGACCTGTGTGTGTGCCTGGTCGGCCGGCTGGCCGGCCCTGGCTGTGTGTACATAATTCTCCGTAAAAGACATGCGTACGATGCAGGCTTGAATGGGGTGGCAGGGATTTTCGGTGTATAGTCGTATTTTTCAAAAGGGGTGGTTTTCTCATGCCTTTGTGTAAAAAAACCCAAAACAAACCAAACAAAATCAAACAAAACAAAACACAAAACACAAAACAAAAGCAAACAATCAGGCAAAACACATTAGACATACATAATTCACAAAAGTTTAAATCACAAAAAAGTGATGTGCAAAAAAAAGGGGAAAACAAGAAGAAGAAGACAGTAAGAAACACTTTAATAGAAACAAAACCACCTGTTTTTAAAGTTGAGGCCTACATAAAAAAAGTTTAAAAGTACAAGCCAAAATAAAGGATATAAATAATTCAAAAACATTCCCAATGTAAAAAGTAAACAAATTTAGGTGCATATATTGTTTTGAGGTAACTAAAAAATAAACACATACTTCACAATAACAAACAACACTGCCTACAGAAACTATTTAAAAATATTAATAAAAAAGCCTAATACGTGGTTTTACAATGCAGTTTTGGAACGCTTTTACCTGGCATCAAATGCTCACCGATTAATTGCCAAATCATAAGTTTTTGACATTGTCATGATGATGAAGGAAGTTTTCATTAAAGCTAAATAATTTCATCGTTTTTATGTACATTTTACATGTCAACTGTGAAGGAAGGTCTAATAATATTGTTTCAAAGCCTTTACAAATATTTTGTTCAAGCTTATACAAAACAAATCGACATAACAGTTACCGGTAGCCGTTAGAGAGACCATAATGGAGTAATAAAGCAATAGGTAGACCATTGCGCTTCCGGGCACGTTTTAGCCATCAGCTAATGGGAGATTAATGTGTGGGTGCAATTTTAGGTGATTTTTTTTTTCATCACTTGCTTCCACACCAAAAACATTTTGGTGGAATGGCTTCATTTTAAACTAACGATTTAAAAAGTAAAATTAAAATAAAATCAGGAAACTTATAAAAAATGAAGAAACCCTGCTCAACATCATATCGCTTTGAGCGGCTGGGCTGTCCAGTGGCTACCTTTTAGCCACTGGACAGCCCAGTCGCCCAAAGCCATACACAGTAACATGCGGTGGGAAACTCTCACCAGCTTGTGCTTGTAGAAAAGAAAACGTAACATCAAAATAAAACTAAAAGGTCATTGGTACGCGTTGATCAAATCAATGGCAATTATATTTATCATTATTAATTTCCCCCTTCGCAGTTGACTGGTAAAATGTTAATAAGGATGAAATTATTTAGCTTTAATGTAACTTTCGTTCATCATCATGGTAATGTCAAAAATGTATGACTAAGCAATTGAATAATAATAATAATAGGTGATTCTTATAGAGCGCATTTCATTACTGAAAGAAACCTCAATGCGCTTTACAGTTTACAAAATAAACAAAACAGATTATAATCTACAGATTAAACAGATGAGTAGTATTTGATGCAGTAGTATTTGATGCAGTGAGTATTTGATGCCAGGGATAAGCCTTCAAAACAATATTGTGTTCATTCTTATAAAAAATAATGACCATAAAATTACTGGTAGCCGTTAACGAGAGGCACTTATTGTTCTTTTGGGACTTATCACTTCCGAACCTGACATATTATATTATTCAATTACAACATTAACTAAAAGGACGATAAATGATATGTAAACAACTAGCCTTGGCAAGAGTCTCGCAACCTTAATACCGTTTCACCCAACTTCGCCTCGTGAAAACAAGTCATTTTCGGGTAATCATTTTGCAAATTACACAAATAACAATCCTACCCCCCCCCCCAAAAAAAAGAGAGATTTATGTGCCAAATCGTGTCTCTAAATTGTACAACAGAATGAACTTTAGCGGGCCCGGACCATACGCCGTAACGGCTTTGCGCTCTGCTCACGCCAATTGTCTTTGAAAAAACCAGCACAAAATTTGTTCTCGCGAGCCTGTCTTTCACCTCCAGTTGCTCTAATAATAAAGGATCAGAATCCACTTACAATAGACAACATTCTGAAATGAAACAAGGTCGTGTGGCAAATCTTTAGAATGACAAGAAATGCCAGGTATGTCATATAATTGAGCCATAGCCAAGAGAACGACAAGCTTATTGACATCGTTTCTTCTATTGACAGTGTTGACACCCTCGCTTTAACTAACAGGAGTAAATGTGACCTTGCTTTGTACACTCCGGAATATACAATGCAGTATGCATTGCAAAGACCATTCTTTTGCAACGTCACAGCCCATTAAAGTTGTTGCCAACCCAGGTTGGAAAACTATGGAACCCATAAATGCAAAACAAAAACAGATAACTACAGTTTGTAACAATGTTACACATATATTCAAAAATAGTGTTGAATTTATTGGAAACAAAGATCATGTGAGGTATTTTGTTTAATTAGAAGTTTACCGAAAATGTTGATTTTGGTTAAAACATCTGTTATCATTATTGGACGTTTTACTAACATTCGGCGGTCCATGCCAACCAGCGCCGTTTGTTTATCAACAATGGAAGGGTCTATCAGGCCTATATTTTCTAATGGAAACGTGGGCTGACGATTACACCAGAATCAGCAGTCGACTCTCGTTAGCTTCATTTTCAGCGTCACTACGATTTTCGAAATGTTTACTAGCCGAGAGAGGTACACAGTATCCAGTGGTTGTACATGAATTTTACACATACAAAACGTGCAACGATTAACGAACAGAGAAGTCCATCAATTATCAAAGAGGTGAATCCCCCAAGTGACCTAGTAAAGTGATGCATAACTATGCAATATCCCCTATTTGCAAAAGCGCCGTGTTAAAACATACACTGCAATGCTTCTTGGGATGTGCCCACTTTCGCCAGTTGAGACATTTTGTATGGTGCAATATCCCCCAAATTTACGTTTTATTCTATTGTTTTTAATCCATGTAAAAAAATGTCATTAGAAATGCATTTAAATATTGAATATAAGTTATTGATAGTATAAAAATAGAAATAAATAACAGTTGAGCTGTCCATAACAATTTTGAAACTTTGGAAACCATTACATGATGGGCGGATTGTTAAGTTCCAAAATTTGTGATCAAAATAAAACAACTTGGTTTGTATTTTCTCCCTCGAAAACGGTTGCAGTGGAAAACAATTAACTCTACCAATATCGAAATAGAATACTTGTTAATGCGGAAACACTTTGTTTTCATTCTTTCATTTTGTGTGGCAACGCTATTCAATTAAGACAATGTCGATGTTGTCAGAATCTAATGATTAACAAGTCAGGATTAAAACTCTTTCCTAACGACTGGTCCTAAAGCTAACTAGTGAAAATACTCTTTTATAAGACTATATATGCTTTTTTGTTTTGAGTGCTGACGCTTTTTTCATTTAATCCATAGCCTATTCTTTCATTGCAATTACACACTCTGGTCAAAGAAAACTTTAAGTCCCAAAATACATGTCCTTATTTTCTCGAAAACAGTACTCAGTCTTATTCATGTGTTCCATACATTCACTAAAGGCATACCAAATCTTGCAGACCGCGCGGAGATGAGAACCAGGCGGCTTCTCAAATGACAATAATGTACAGACGATGTGACAAGTTTGTTGCGCCGTTGTCATGGATACTACACGGAAGGATAAAACATTTTAACGTTAACGAGCAAGCCGATTCTTATAATTGGAGAAATTAACCTAACCACCACACAGGCCTACGTTAGTCATTTTCAACGTTCAATATAGTTCCTATAGTTAAGTTGTGTTTCACATGGTTTCATTTCTGTGTTGTTTGGCTAGATTTATACGGGCTGAGTTTGAACCAACAGTGACAGAGGGGTATACTCCTATATCCTATAATTTACCCTGATTACGTAATAATGACAATCACATTTATTTGGAGTGAAACGATGAAGTAGATATTAAGTTCACGCTGCATTTTTAATAAAATACTAAGTGAAAAGATGACATAAATGCAATTTAACTTGATGCTTCATTTTAAAAAAAGAACTATGTGAAAAGATGACATAAATACAACACCCAAACGGTAGCAAAAGTCCAAACCAATCAGAAGCGACGAGGGTCAGCGGGTCAGCATACATTAACAAATTATGCAAACTAACAAATATACAAAATGGCGAATGTCTCATTGTGTGTATCATCAGATACTTGTTTGCATCCCAAGTTATGAATAATGCACGTTTCATACTTTATGAACAATTCATACAAAATAACCGCAAACAAGTTGGAAAAGGCCCTCGTGGCTTCGCCACTCGGCTCACACGCGTGGTCTCCCGTTCCAGTCGCTCCGCTGTTTACAAAGCTGTTCAAGCCACGAAGGCCTTGACAAAAGGCTAATGTTTGAACGACGTGCTGATAAACCGTGTTTGTCTTGCGTTTTTTTTTGTTTTTTTTTTAATACAAGGAAAAATAAACGCTTAACGTTAACAATCGAATAGACCCATTTTATAATTGGCAAACAACTTACACACTTAGACCCTATGTTGTTACACCAGTCGCAACCCTTACTGTACACGCGAAGTTTAGTTTCCACGCGGCAATTCCAGTTTCAAGATTCTGTGTAAATTCTTTGGCAGAAAAAAATACCTAGCCTAATCCCATTGTAAAATGTTACGAGACAAGTAGACTCCGCCAACTACATGCTGAATAATTTTGTATTTTAATTCATTCTCCACAAGGCGTTCAGCCAATACAAAGGTCTTAAAACCCTTAAAGGAGGGAAAGGGCCAATAGATGGTACCACACAATGATTAATTAGACCATATCTCCAAAGTTTAATGACCTGGGGGAGTCAAATTCGGTGATATCCTAGAATGGACCATTACACATATATAAGTGGAGGGGGGGGGGAGACCCCAGAGTATATTTATATTTTTGACAGGAATTTTTCAAAATATACATTGGATGGTGTGGTATAGTAAATATTGGCTCGCGGGGGGACATTGCTTAGATAATTAGATTATATCAATTACTGGGTAGCTAAAGGATTCAAACAATCCCAGGGGTGTGTAAAGAAGTCACTTAGATGTAACAAATGTTGGGAAATGCACATATGTTTGAAATATATATATATTGGATTGTGTGGTAGTAAATATTGGCCCTTTCGCTCGTCGGGGTAAAGTCGGGGGCGTTGCTTAGGTAATTAGATTTTAGCTAATTAGGGGGAAAATCAAGTACTGGGTAACTAAAGGACACAAATAATTCTAGACAATAGCTGGGCATGTAAAGAGGTCAATTAGATGCAGAAATTGTTGGGAAATGCAAAGAAAATATGGTTTAATTAACCTAAGATGGTGTGGTATGAACAATTGGTCCTTTTAAGTTCAGTCGAAAAACGATGTACGAGTCTGCTCTATTGATTTCTCATTGAGTCAACTCACCAAAAAGTATATGTAAACTGTAAAATCACAACATAATCCAAGCCACAATTTTCCTGGCCGAAACAAGGAAATTTGACAATAGGTTTTCCGACTGTTTTGGAAAATGTTTCAAAGGAAAAAGTATAGTAGATTTTTTTTTTTTTTTTTTTTTTAACGCATTGCTTCGCCCACTTATTTTGTTTTTATTAACATTGTTCAACCTTCGTAGTCGTAGTCAGACAAACATTAGGCCCAAAATAGATGAACGACCCATGAGCGTTATAATAAAATGTGCAGACACTTACACTTTCAACAACAAGTATGACAACTTTTACCATAGTTTGTCTCCCGGGGATTGTGCAAAGTTTCCCGTGTATTTCTTATTTCTTATTTTTCTATTTGTTTTCTTCTATTTTCTAATTTCTAATAACTTGAGCTACATTTTCACCCAAAACACCGCTCAACTGGAAACGTGTTCCTTTAGCAATCACAATTATTATTTGATTTTTTTATGTAACAACAAAGTACGACCGCAAAACTAAAAAGAAAACTTGATCGCCGTTTAAATGCCGATTCTGCACAGCAGCCGCCGTTACACTTTACGTCTGGCAACAGACTCTATTTACGCATTGGATTAACACACGTTGGCACACTGTTTACCGTACCGTGTTTACGTTGCGTGTGTAGGAAAGCCTGCACTATAAATAGACAAACAAGGTCACGACCTTTTCAATGTATGGCGCTTCATTCAAACCATTCATGGTCCACGATGTGCCGTGCCATTACCCAAAACTAAAAAGTAACTATTCATGTTCATCAATGGAGATGGACACGGACCGAGGGCAGCACATTTATCCTTAAGGCTAACGATAATGCCAACAATAAATTCGGTCAGACGGTACACTACTTTGTACCACTTTATACTCTACCGGTATTATTAATATTATATAGGCCTAGTATTTGCCTACCTCATCATTTCCATCTGACTGACTCAACTACCCAATGAGTTGGAATAATTCTGTTGGTCGAACTTCCTCTGGTTTTGTAAATCTCTAAAACCGGAAAGCCAAGTTGGAATTCTTACCTTTGCCTTGCTTGAAGAAGTTCGAATGCAGGCGAGGGCTAGCCGGGGTCACAGGCAAGACTAACCCTCACGTACAGATTACAACATTGCTAGCCACCTACAGCTTATGAGTTAGGTAGCTAGATATACGACGAATGCACTGTGTGGAACGCGGTGTGCAGCTGCAGCTTGCATAACGTCCTACCAATGACTCATTTTAATCATAGGCTACATTAGAAAGGCAGTGTAGCATCTTGCTGAATTCGCGGGCAAAATATTTGACCCATTTTGCTGGGACTAAAACTGCCAACTTTCTAATTACTGACAGTGTGGGTGGATAAACCAAGGTGCGAAAATGACCAACCCGATTAGCTCACACCTCCGTAGCTGACTAATTGTTTTTATAGTCTTCACACCAGTTAAAATTAGTCAAAACTATAAATGTTGACTAAATCGTCTTAATATAGTCGAAACACAATTCTAGTCAGGGTTTAAAATGCTGACTATCATTGATTAGTCACCGCAAAATAAGGTTAGTCGGGCTAACAAAATTGCCTATTTTAGTTGGAGACCCATGACTTGGCAAACTTAGTCATTTTGACCAATATATAAGCGTGATTTACGAATTAATGTTTACAGTGATATGTAAATTTGCAATAGTAGATAAAACCAAATTATAAAACTGAATTATTTTAAGCAAACAAATGAGCTTAAATTAAACACATGCGATACCCTGACATGTAAAACAACACATTTTAGATACAAATGCAGAGCAAACCCTCTTAACTTATAGAGAAAGCCTGTCGGCATGTGCTGACAGCAAACCACGGGGGCGTTGCGACCGAAAAGGTCCTTTGCTGCAAGGTTTTAAACAACTTTATCCCACAAAAGCAACATTTTAGTTACTCGTTGTATCATTCAGTTCTGACATGGAGCAGTTTCCTCAGTAAACAATGTCAGACTTCATGTTACAAAAAGCGAGTTGTTTGCATCATTTCGGTGCTGACCGCCATGCTGACTACTATGTTTGAAAAATCTTAAACTGTTAAAGATAATTTTGTTTAACCATGTCCCGCCCAGCCATCCAAAGCGATACCCTGTATAACAAGCGGTTGGAGGAAACGTTCCCAGCTTGCGTTCGGAGAAAAGTAAAGTAACAACAACAATAAAACAAAGCCGTTGGTACGCGTTGATCAAGTATGGATCATTTAAAATTTTCCCTTCACAGTAAAATGATAATGATCATGAATTAATAAAGTTAATAACGTAGGCCTAGCTCTTACCAAACACGCTCGTTTCTTCCACCATGAACTGCCAAAACCTAATGCCTTCGCAATTAAACAGAATGAAGCTTTCCGATGCTCAGGTAAAAACCTTCAACAACAACTGTTGTGTTTATTTTAACCTCATGAAAAATAATCGCCATAAAACCTATCGGTGGTCGTTAACGAGAGGCACTTAGGCCTATACTGATCCCCGGGACGTATCCTTTCTGAAATTGAAATGATTCAATGACAAACGAAAACGACGAAAACTGTACGTAAAATAAGCCTTGCGGAGCTTTTGAAACTCGAACCACGATTCTACTAATTTACGGCTCAAAAATCTTGAAAATTAAACATCTTTACATCAAACTACTACAGGCGGGGCTGGGACCAGAGGATTACCGGTTGTTTTTTCTTATGTTGTGTTAGCTTCAAACATACCATATACCCGTAGAGCTTCTATACTCAGAATTGACCCGGATCCAGTGGTGGATTTCACAAAGAGTTAAGACTAGTCTTATCTCGAGTTATGGACGAGTTACTCGCCTTAAGTTTTTAATAACTCCTAGGACTAGTCCTAAGTTAGGACTATCTTTGTGAAATCGACCCCATGACCTTTTGGGCCCGACCCATTTCTGGGTCAGTCTGACCGAGAATCCGTGTCAAAATAACCAAGAAATGGTTCAAAATGACGCAGAATCCGATTTAAAAATCCCAGCAAACTGTATCTGAAACCTAAAAAAAACAAAAACAACAACAACAGATTAAGCCCAATGTTAATGTTCACATCAGGTATGTCATTTGATGTATGATTGATCACACAAAACATGAACGGTGACTGAAACATAGTTTTTTTTTTTTAGCTTTACCAGTTCAGCACTTGCAGCTGGCACGCATTCATCCAATTACGTATCCCGGAGAAACCAAAATTGGATATACAAGAAATAACGAAAGAATTGCGAACTCCTGAATTAAGGAAGTATTCCACTAATAACCAGTGCATGGGAACTATTCTGTAATTTATACCAACCTCTCCATGTTAGGTAGTCATGCACGTCATAATAGTTAGCCATTTTGAATTTATTTCGGACACATCACCAGGGCACTGCGTGGTTTGGTTAAATTTTATCGGTTACACTCAAACAAAACAGTACACACTGTCCACTTTGTCGCAAAAAGGCCCATCGGCATCTCTTCTAAAGAATCACAGAATCGGATCAAAAATAACCGACCATGAGAACCATCGTCAAGATAGCCTTCTCCACATAACCTATTAAGTGGATCAGATGTAACGGTCTTTCGACACTGGGCTATTCACCTCGACCTGATCAATGAGACGCCCTGATGAGACTGTTTTTATTACCAGTTTTATTGGAAAATCGATAAATTCACTTACAGTCCGTTTTTAAAGGCAGTGTGTAAACAGCAATCATCAAGAATAGATGGTAACTTTCGCATAGGGGATAATTAATATAAATTACACCCGTTTGTATTTTAGCACTGCCTCTAGCCAGCGGGCAAGCTCGTTGGCTCAACCAGGATGAGCACTAGTCATAAGAACATTGATTGATAGCAGAACAGAATGTATTGCGAGATCTATCATTCAGTTGATGTCTGTATTAAAAATAGTATATATAACAAAAATTATAATGAAATAAAATTGAGCGCCGCCCTTTTTATTTACACAATCTTCAATGTTCTTACCAGTTAGACTATAATTAAGCGTAAGGCCCAAATATTAAACTGAGTTTGAAATTCAAAATTGTCAACATCAGAGGCGTAACTAGACATTTTCATTTGGGGGGGCAAGTGGGGGCAAAAATTTAATTTTGGGGGGCCAAAGAAGTGCAAGATTATCATTATCAGGATATGGAGAAGAAATGGTCTAAGCTACCTTTTTCGTAGT
Source organism: Pisaster brevispinus (assembly GCA_023634235.1). Classification (NCBI taxonomy): domain Eukaryota; kingdom Metazoa; phylum Echinodermata; class Asteroidea; order Forcipulatida; family Asteriidae; genus Pisaster; species Pisaster brevispinus. The sequence goes on from JAMKCF010000007.1 coordinate 7,490,633, forward strand.
CTTGATTGGCGACGTTCATTTTGTTTAACGTAGTGCGATATCGCAACACGAATTACTGGAGAAGAGATATCTGTATCGCACGAACATCTGGATCAAAAGGAACGTCTTGACGCTTATGGCTCTAGACCCCGCCCACATTTTTTTTTCTGGCAGCGATTTGAATATTCATGAAATGAAACGCGTGCGCACAACAGTTAGCAGGCTGTGACCAGACTGTTCCCCTGTCTCCCCTATCTGTTTACATAACACCAACACTGGTTAGAATTCTACCTCCATGGTTAACTCATGGAGGAATAAGAACACAACTCAACCATAAGGCCATGAGAATGAAAGTTATAGATTTGCGTTTTTTGGAAATGACATGCGGCTTTTTTTCATTTTTCCTTATTCATTATTTTCTCGTAGTAAGCTTCTTCAACGATGTAATTGCAATATAACAAGTGTGTATGTAGTTTTTAATGCTAGTGATGCGTAATACCGTGTGTACTGCAAGCTTATAAATACCCCTAGTTCGTGGAGGCGATAGCGGAACGAACCTCTCATACTAGTTCGTCGAAAATCGTACAAAATCGTCGAGGTCCCGGCCCGGCCGGGCAACAGAATCACGACGTACAATGTACATGAACACATATGCGCTATAGATCGATCTTTTTGTATAAATAGTGTGCAGCGACTGGTACCCAGAAGTCGACAATTTCATAACGGCATTTTGCGTGCATTTTTCTCTGTGTCGCAGGGCATCCTGACTACGTCTACGTACGTCTAGGTGTCGTACACAAATATCTGTCGCTGAACGCCTCAATGTAAATATGCAAATTAGCCTCGTTTTGATCTGCCTGTTTTTTTCCGGGCAGCAAATCCAAAATCGTCAAGACGTTGTTTCGATCCAGATTTATAGACTTGCCCAGTCCTTCTGAGTCAGTCTCCCAAACAGTTAATATAGCGCCCTCTACCGGTGGCTAATACAAAAAACAGCGTCGCCAATCAAGACTACCTTTTTCGCTGACCATTTTGACTGTTTAAATCTCTGTTGTGCATCTGACTACGTTGTGTTAACGGAGCTATTGGTACGCGTTCAGACCACCGCGTATTAAACTGAACTTTGTGACTTCCTGCACTCCCTGTAACCGCAAAACCACAACATACATTTACCGCCAATACGATCGCGCACTCGTTTCCATGGATTTGTCATGAATGCGTTAAGGCCGGTTTATAGTCGGTCGCGCGATGGTTGCGCAATGATAATCGTTGGACGCTGAGAACGCTGGGGCCTTTCTCAAACCTCGGCTTGGGCTCCGTCTCCGGCTTGGGCTCCGTTATAAATTGTTGGCGCAGCGTGTATTTGTATCACACGGAGCCGGCGCGGCACGGAGCCCCGGCACGGAGCCGGAGCCCAAGCCGAGGTTTGAGAAAGGCCCCTGGACGCTGAGCGTTTTTTGGACAGTTTATAGTCGGTCGCGCGATGGTCACGCGATGTTCAAAAGCTTGGTGTTACGATCACTCATCGTCCACTGCTGCACTAGCTGAACTCTCCGTCTATTGATTGATTGATTGATTGATTGGTTGATTGCTTGACTGATGTCACTAACATTCTGTTCTATAAAACAAAGTCAGCAAACTTAAATGTTAGTGACATCAGTCAAGCAATCAACCAATCAATCAACCAATCAATCAATAGACGGAGAGTTCAGCTAGTGCAGCAGTGGACGATGAGTGATCGTAACACCAAGCTTTTGAACATCGCGTGACCATCGCGCGACCGACTATAAACTGTCCAAAAAACGCTCAGTGTCCAGCGTTCTCAGCGTCCAACGATTATCATCGCGCAACCATCGCGCGACCGACTATAAACCGGCCTTATAATAGTCCACATACTGATATGGATAAAAGTTTTCCTTTTTACGGCATCATTTTATGCAGCCTTAAACGATTTATATATTTGAAGAATATACTTTTCTGTGATTTCATATGGGGGGGGCAAGAGGGGGGGGGGCAAGGGTTCTGAGCGGGGGGGGGGGGGCGCAGGCCCCCTGCCCCCCCCCCCCTCTGGTGACGCCACTGATCCACATATTGCGTAATTTTTTCTCGGATCCAAAAAGGATAGACTCAGTTTTGCCGAGGTGCAAATACAGTTTGTTACCAATCAGCCACTGCCTGCATGCTTCCTTACTCAAACTGTCAAGCTATCTATGGTGATGGCCAAGCCAAGTTGCTGGAGTTAGGAAAACACAATCACTTGACATTTACATCACTATTGCAATCTTGCTTTTTTAAAATTTTAAATCTGCCAAGACCAAATATGTATTGATTCGAATACAAGCATGATATGTGCTGACGGTTCCTGGTAGCTGCAATTTCAGTTGCCTAAAAAGAGCGCGGTGCCTATGGCAACAATATTAGAAATCTTCCCAAATAAACACTTCGTTGTTTTCTCTGGCGAACCGCGCCGCAACTTCGACGTCATGTTATTCAGCTTTGAGAACACAGAAGTTACCTAGAGGGGGGGGGGGGGCTGTTATTGCACAAACACGTCGCATCTAGTTTAAACGATTTCCTTCCCAGTAAACATACCGGTAAACCAAGTGTCTTTCTATCAATGACCTAAATTCCCGTTCAGTTCCTTTGTCAGGAAGTGAATGTGCTGCCACAGGTCGAGCCATATGTTGGTTTTTGTCTCCGTAATACTCATGTAAAAGATTCCGCATCAGCTGAATACAGTGTCTACTTGCAGATAAAATGGCAATGACGGTCAGGTTTTTTTTTCACAAGAACGTCCAATCCATCCATAGACAGGTGACACCTATGACCAACTGCATCAATGGCTGCACCATTTTGCGAACGGGCACCAACCCTCAGAAATCTGAAAAACGATTCATGCATAAATTGTTTCTCAGATTCAAATGTTTTGGGGTGCGAAATTATTCAAACATGCATATTACTTCGGAGGAAATCCTTTCTCAAACTAGTTTATGCTATCAACAGCTGCAGTGCTTCTCACCAAGTAAACTTTGATGGCCATTAACGTTTTGAGTAGTTACCAATCTTTGACCCATGGACATTCTTATTCGCGGCATTGTGCGTGATTTTGGTCCGATTTTGGTCTTTTTTCTTGTCATGTTCTTAAAGATCAGTTTCTTCAAGTTGTAACAACAATAGTAGTTTTTATAAAAAGCAGTTGAAGGAAGACTTTTTACACTTTCGTTCTGAGATTAGACGGAATGTATCTAACGGTTGGCATCGTTGTCCTTAACAAAACTAAACAAACATACAAATACATTTTCAAAGCGAGGAAGTAGTTGCACAGGAAGTAATGCTGATTACAACTGAAAAAAACCCTGTTAGACTGAGGGGAGAGATGTTGTTCCTTTGATAACATTTAATTTGAACATTTGATACCATTAGAAGGTACATTCCAATCATGAATTCCAGCATCGCACTCTGTCTTTTTTATTCTTAGAAAAATAACATTTGTGGAATTACCCCTTGAAGAATAATTATGCAAATCTGAAACTTTCCTAAACTTTGGACGGAGTAAGTTTAGTGCCATTTCATTAAAAAAAAAATTATAAAAAATATGGTTCAGCTTGCATTGTGTTACACGGGCATTTGACGCTTAACATGCCCAAATTGTTCAATGAATCAGACATTTTTATTCGTGTAATCTTCAGCCTTTTTTTCAATTTAACCAACAGCGCAGAGAACCAGGATGAGCACTAGTCATAATAACATTGTTTGACAGCAGAACGGCGTGTATTGCGAGATCTATCATTCAGTTGATGTCTGTATTAAAAATAGATATATAGGCCTACACACACTAAAATTATAATGAAATGAAACTTAGCACCGCCCTTTTTATTTACACAATCTACAATGTTCTCACCAGTTAGACTATAATTGAGCGTAAAGGCCCAAATATTAAACTGAGTTTGAAATTCAAATTTATCAACATATTGCGTAATTTCTTCTCGGATCCAAAAAAGGATATACTCAGTTTTGCCGAGGAGCAAAGACAGTTTGTTACCAATCAGTCACTGCCTGCATGCTCCCTTACTCAAACTGTCAAGCTATCTATAGTCATGGCCAAGCTGAGTTGCAGGAATTAGGAAAACACAATCACTTGACATTTACATCACTATCGCAATCTTGCTTTGTAAAATCTGACAAGACCAAATATTTATTGATTTGAATACAAGCATGATATGTACTGACGGTTTCTGGTAGCTGCAATTTCAGTTGCCTAAAAAGAGCGCGGTGCCTATGGCAACAACATTAAAAAATCTTCCCAAATAAACACTTCGTTGTTTTGTCTGGCGAGCCGCGCCGCACTTCTACTGACCTAGTATAGCAGTAAATTATACTGAAAATTATACTCTGACAGTTTTTATTGAACCAAGCTCACGGACTCATTGTTCGTCAATGTTGGGTTTATGAAAAAAAAATCTCTTTGGCTCCTTATTAGATATCAAGACTGAATAAAATACATTTGTACGAACTAGGCTAGTACTACGATTTTAAAAGACCAACTTGAACGAAATCCCTAAAACAAATTAAACCCTTTTAATTGTGGTTAAATATTTTTCGGTCGTAAGTTTGAAGTTTTCTGCGTTGCGATTTTGTTTTGCGATTTGATCGGAAAAAATTAGCCCCATTTTTGTTTTCTTCAATTTCCGTGGTCCTTTCTCTATGATAAAAGTCGCCAAGACCAAAGATTTACATGCATGATATGTACTGACGGTTTTTTGGTGCCTACAATCTCAATTGCCTAAAAAAGAGCGCAGTGCCTATGGCAACACTATCAAAAATCTTCACATTGTGTAGAATATTGACCAAAATAAACACACTCGTTGTTTTCTCTGGCGAACCGCACCGCAATTCAATGACCACCATGGTTCTTGCAAATCCAAGCAAGGTTATGAAATTATATTTGAAAATTTTTATTCGTTTAACCGAGTGAACCAAGCTTACGGATTCATTATTCGTAATTTTGGGGTTTAAACAAAGTTAGTACTACGATTTTAAAGATCAACTTGAACGGATCCCTGAAACAAATTAAACCCTTTAATTGTGTTCATTGTGTTTAAATATTATTCGGTCGTAAGTTTGAAGTTTTCTGCGCTGCAATTTTGCTGAAATTTGATCGGAAAAATGTAGCCCCATTTTAAAAACTTTTTTTAAACCAGTGTTTCTTATCGCCATTTGCGGCGCCCTCGCATGTTCGGAACCAGAGCCGCTGTTCGGAACTAATACGTCATACTGCGGACTGGTGAAGATTGCTTATGTTCGTCTCTATTCATTTACTGATTAGCGATTGATTTCTTGTGATCGTTTCCTATTTTCTTCAAGGTTTTTTTTCAATAACGTGACTAAGTTTACATCATGCTGGGCAAGAATGTGCTGTCAGTGGATTCCAGAAACAGCAAAACGAGTGAAGAGGTTTTTCCCCCAAGGTTTCCAGCAATGTTTTGAAAGGATTTCAGGTTGTCAAAATGTTCATTCAATGGTTTATAGGATGAATGGATCACCCAAAATGTTATTTTTTTATAAAATCTTAGATTACTGCTAGGTTGTTCATAGATCCATGGTTGTTCCGGAGCACCACTAGAGACATAATGGTACGAAAGAATACTGAAAACATAATTAATTTAATTTCACTTGAAAGACATATTTTCAGCGCTCCAGGTCAGAGTTTATTCGTGGGTTCATGTAAAATTACGGCCATGTCTACTGCTAACAATTCAGGGTCATGTTCAGGGCCTGGACTGTATTATCATGGTAAAATATAAACGTTTGTCCAAAGAAAAAAGATCTAATGTCTAGTTGTTTTATTATTACTCTTTCCATCCGTCAAAATCCCATACAATTTGTGCACTTGTGTTTACTCCTAAAGTCATACTTAACTTAATATGAAAGAGTCGGACCCTATATCATATCAAAGCTTAGGCCTAGGTCATGAAATATTGTAGCATCTAATTAGCTTAACATCATATTTTACTTGGTTATCTAATGACTTAAATATTTATACCAAGTAATAAACCACAAAGGAAACTGACTGGGTAAATTTTAAATAATTTCGGTTTGAACAAATTTTTTTTTGACTTGAACGGGACTTAAATATTCAGTTAGCAAATTTCGAGACGACCATATCTCAAGACGTTTACGTCCGATCATCAAACTTGTTTCACTTATACAGGTGGGATACTAAAGATGTGTTTGTAGTCTTAAACACTTCTATGACGTCACCATGACATCATATCTGACGTACTTTTCTGGTTTTCAAAACAATGGCACAAAGTGAGAAACATCCTACGTCCAGAAACAATGTTCGCTTAAGCTCAATTTACACGTTTGGGGTCAAGTGTTCGCACAGGTGAGCAGGCATTGATAATTTTCTCAGAAAAGTTTTTTTTTTAAATATATATATATGAGGATGGACTATACAAAGAATGACAATACTTAATTGGTCAGTTAATTATTTATTAACTCATTAGTAATCTTTAGGGGTCAGCTAAGAAGTATATGCATAAAAATAAATAATAAATAAACAAATAAATAAATAAATAAACTATGGCAAAACAACATTATTAATTTTTGTTGTGTGTTTGATCACTGAATACAAAAAAAAATGTACGTTAATTTTACACTTAATGTTTGTATGTAGCTGGAAAATTTTTGCAGGAAAAGACCACAATAAATATAAAAATAAAAGATAGTAGCCTTTTCGCTATATTTCGAATACTGTAAAGCCAGACACGGCAGAACCAAATTAACAACGCTCATCACTCTTCACAATCCAGTTCTTTCGAAAAACTAAAGAAGAATTATAATTGGAGGTTAATTAACTCACCTGTCAAGGCACAGTGAGAAGTCGAGCTGAGGCAAATCACCACAAATACCGCTACGAAGATTGCCGACATTTTGTCGAAATAGTGGGTTTTCTCTCTTAGCGCTATCAATAGATAGCGTGCAACAATGTCTGTTGATCGTTCCGCGGGTACACTAATGGTGCGTTCGATTAGCTTCTCCGTGTATACCAGGGGTTTACACTCGTGGTAGCCATGGAACGAGGCTAATCGGACGCTGCGGTGTTTTCGCTTTTAACACTCTGGGAAAATTAAGGTCAAAGGTTGTTGCGTAGCGGCGCGACTTAAAAAGGTGAAAACAGACAGCTCCGTCATTTCCGTCGTCTGCTCAATTGGAAAACGTTGATGTCCGTGACGACACAAATAACATCATTTATACTTTGCACACACTCACCAACTGTTTGTCTTTCAGGTTTGTCTTTCTATTTGCTATATTGTTTCATAGACGATAAATTAGTGTATTAATTTGTAGTTTGTGTACGCAATTGTCCCCCGTCATCTTGGTATGATACGCCTGCAGCCAGAAACTACGTCATTACACCCGGCATATACCAGAGACCCGCTCGCGAACTGGGGCTGTGGTGGCTGACACCGGGGCAGACACGAGTATCACGTGATGGCTAATCGAACGCTCTCGTGTAAGTTTTACTTACACGTGTAAGCTAATCGAACGCACCCAATGCTAGACCGATTGCGCTTTCCAAGTCACGTGACCTATAACGGGTATATCAAATACCAAAAGTAAAGGCGTCCTCCATTGGAAAGTGCCGTTGTTGGAAAAAGTAAATGATAATTGTTGCAGTTCTTTAATCGATCGAGGCTTTTCTTTCTCGAAATCTGTGAAGAATATCCCAAAGATTGTGCCAGAGACTTTAGTGGAGTCGCTGAATAAAGCCAATAAGGACAGTTCTTCGGAAATTGTACCAGGAACGTTATGTTGACGATGGGGGTAATCACACGTACGACCGCGATCACGCACTTTTCAACACAAGAATGTCACAATATTAAGGCTGAAATTATCGAAAAGAAAAGGTTTTCCAAAACTGTTTGAAATTTCGCAAGGCTAAACGTTAATACCTTTCCAAGCTCTTTGCTTTTTTTCACAGTGACTATAGCCCGGGCTACAAACCAGGCATCAGAGGGTGGCTACATCAGTGTCCGACGCCTGCAGTGCATAACTCAAAATAAACCTCTTTGTGAAACAGCAATGTGAATTAAATCAATGTCAAAAAAGAGCTTAGTAACTGTATTGATATTTACTATGCAGGTAAAAATAAAGCCGTGTGTGGATGGGTCACAGTGAGTCTTTGCACGTCTTTGCCATCGGTTGAATGACGTAGCACCCACCGTGAGTCACGTGATGACATATAAACCTTGCGCAGTATGGTCAATTAGGAGTAAACCTCGTCGGCTTTCGACATGGTTGTACTTATTTAAAAAAACGTTGCCATGGTTGTGAATAAACAACCTTTCTCATATAAAACGCTGTATGGGGCAATATAAAGATAAAACAAAATAAAGATAAAACAAAATTATGATTGGTACTCAGCACGTTGTATTGCTCTAGGCCTAATAGCCCCTTTTTATGATACCACATCAAATATGTGATCAAATTATAACACAAACATTAACTCTACAGAAACCCTAGCGGCGAGAAACGGCTTGTACCAAAATGCCCATAGCTGCCGCAGACGGCTGCAAGATCTGACCGACTTAACCAAAACGGTCAAAATAAGGATCATGACCTGAATTGAATGTGTTCAATGTTTTCTCCGTAACGCAGTATCTGTGTTCAAAAATTCTGGTTCATACTTCATTTTGTTCAGATACTTTTACAAGATAAAAACATGTGCCCAAAACTAATTAACAAAATTAGCTATGTCTGGTCATACCATGTAGCAATAAACTATGCTCCATGAAATGAATGGTCTCTAAAAATGGTTGGAGCCGCAGGCGCTTCAACACAAGGAGCATTCTGTTATTGTAGCGCCCTCTGTCATTCATCTTTCAAACCCGAAAGTGGCATCGCAGATCATCATTGTTATTGGATGTTTTAATATTGTACATTCTCAAACGTAATCATATATTATATAATGTTTATTTATCTATTTGTCTCATAAACAATTATTGGTGACCCAACTGTATCAGTTAATTGAGCACTTTCTTTGCTTTGCAGCTGAATAACTGTAGTTCTTTTGTGGCTGTTGTCTAAAAGGAGCACGGAGCGACCATATACCCATTCTGCACACACTTGGCAATGAAACAATATTTATATTCTACCATTCATTTTTACTTTTTTTTGTTTACTTTTAGGCTACCCTTAAGCCAACACCTAGACCTACACCAATAGGATGACTTTTTTTTAAAGTAATTTATTAATTTTCTGTGGCGGGATAATTCCCTGCATTAACTTAATGTAATTCACTGAGAAGTGTTCATGGTGTGTTTTGGATCATGTAGACTGTTCGTATGGTCATCACTCCAACCTGCAGGCCTACTTAGTTAATTGTTTATCCGTCATACTACTGTAATGTCAATTATTTTCATAAGTAGCTAGCTGCATATTGGTTTCAAAACCCCTGCGCCGGTGTATTGTTGTTTTCAGGGTGCTCATATTTACTCTCAGAAGCATGCACACCTTCGCTGGGTGTATGCCGGGTGTATATGGGTGTATATTTTAATCACACTCTTTTCAATCCTTCTTCGTCAGTGAAACTATTAATTCTCGTAGTTGGTTCACTTTTGTTAAACAAATTCTGGCTGCTTTTGGCCATCAAGTTTAATTTCAGTGTTAATCCACAAGAGGGCGATATTTCCGGAACTTCCCGTAATTTTTTTGTGGGTAGCAACTGCATCTCTGGCCGCAGCATTTGCGAACTGACACCAACTGTCAGAAAGCTGAGAACCGATTTATAGCTTGAATTCTGTAGCCTTTTGAAAAAAAAGAGCTTGTATTCACACCTCCATAAGATAAAGATAAAATATACTATTTTAACTGCAATTCTCTTTGAGTCCCATTAAATTCACCTTATTTAAAATTTTCGTTTTTCCATTTTAAAGGTTATTTTGGTGCCTTTTCGTGTTTTATGCTTATGCAAATTTCCATATTCATGAGCAAAAGAGTGATGTCATGTCAGGCAGAACTCTCAATGTTGCAATAAGTTAATTATGGCCAAAAATTGGACAGCACTTAGGACATTTCACTGTCATTAACTTACTCTTCTAAAAAGTGATTCGTTAGTGTGTCCGTTCGTGGCAGTAAACCAAAGTGCAAACTTTTTTTCTAGCAATTCTAGCTTCTAACAAGCAAATTTTGGGTTTCACAATTAAAACTAATTTCAACGAAAATGAATCAAGTGTCTCACTGCAACAGCGCCCTCATTTTTTCAGATAAGAGAGGTAGAAAATGCCTTTTATTTCTTACTGAGCTTTACTTTTTCCAGAAAAAATGCGTAAGGCTAAAAGATTATTTCCAAGGCTTCTAAATTATTTTTTTTCCCAAGAATCTAACTTTCCAAAGGCAGCCTCACTTTCTCCTAAGGCAAGCACGGTAAAAGACGATAATTCATGTCTTTAATTATATTTTCACTAAACGCAGATATTACAAAGGACATTGTTTTTATTATATTTTCACTAAACGCAGATGTTAGAAATGACAACTTGTGTCTTTTATTAGAATCGAATCTTTATTTGAGTCTGTATTTTAAACATGAAGTACCATTTAAATGATATAATATTAATCCAACTTAACAGCTCTTCCTGATGCGTGTCTGTACCATTAGACCTTACGATGTTCCCTAAATAAATCCAAACTTCAAAATTCCATGTTTTGTAAATCTACTGTTCTATTTAACGGAACACACACTATTTTTTACAACTACGTCAGATAACGTATTTAAAACAAATATACCATACATGTAGTAAGTGACGTAACAAGGGCGCTGGTTAGGGGCTTTATAGTCGAGAGGAACGGGCACGGAAACTATGACTAGAGAAGTGCCAATGATTTGGGAGTATGTCATGTGGTACGCTGACGTTTTAGCCAAACTGAGTGGGGTGGGTGGTGTGGTTATTAACGGACCGAACAAGTTCGGCGAATAAAAATGTCGCATATATTTGTTTATTTTGCACCCATTATGTGCTCAATACAGATTGCCATACAGTCATATTGCACTAATGCAGTACAACCAAAGACCGCTACTGGTGCGCTCTTTCTAGTCTGGCTGAAACCAATGTAGGCACTTTGACTATTGATCAGCATACGCTGTTCACTGAAGAGTAATGTAAATGAAGCCCGATAATTTCGATCAATGTTCTCCCAGCTCATGAGTTATTCTTTATGGCTTTTCTTGGCTTCCAGCATGCAACTTTGTTGTAAATTTGGAGGTAATTTTTGCCACCTTGCATCAGGCGCTGGAGGTCCATGGCGCCAAGTCCATCGAATCGACGCTCAAGGCGCTCAGTTTAGCGGTCTTTTAGATTGGTCAAGGTTTAATTAAAAAAAAACTATCAAACCAAGGTTGGCTGGTATAACAACAGACAGCACGGACTTCGAGGCCAATCTGGAGGAAAGTCTGGAAGAAGCCGCTGGGTATTTTCTCCCGACTGTACTGTTTTCCTGTCTGATGCCCGTAAACTAATAGTTCCTATTTTCAGTTATTTCTTTTGACGCACCAGCCCACAATTTGGACAAAAAAGATAAACATTTGTAAACATGGATGGTTCTTTAAAGCCACCAGAAAAATGCTACCCAAATAAAAGCAATACAAAGCTAGATGGGACTTTATTTTTTTAGACAAGAATACCAAATGTACACTCGGTAGTTTGCAAATTGACCCAACATAAAACTCTATGACTGTCAAGCTGACAGCCGCATTTTCATCTCAGAATACAGGTGAAGAAGCACCTCTCCACGATGATGTTTATATAAATGTTGCCATTGAATATCTAGAGAGGTAAGATCAGTTACGTTATGTGAAATAATATTCGAAAAATAAGTGTAATGAACTCAGTAGAAAGATATCAACACACTTGAGTTGCACCCAGTCGGTCTTTGATGTCAACAAGACTTGCCGTTGAGGAAGATTGGACCTGCACTTTGTACTCGGTCACCCACTGGGATGGTCAGTCATAACGCCCTTGTGTGAGTACCCCAGTGACGTAGGTCGGGTTGCCTAAATCTACCTGTATCCACTGGCTGGTAACCGCTACCCTAGGATGCCATGCTCCTATGGTATTATCGTAAGAAGGTATCTTGTTGAGACGGCCACCAGCCGCTGTGCTGACCTGCCTTATCTCTTGCTTGATACTAAGAGGCTCTCAACGGGGATCGAACCATCCTCTCTGGGCCAAGTTTTCCCCTCTCAATTTAGGAGCATATAAGGTACAAACTGAACGAATCTAGCTCTGTTGACATTGTATAAAGAAACGATAATTTATGAAAAATATAATCAATTTAAGAACGGTTTGGTTTATTTGATAAATAATTTGAATAAATTGTATTCTTTAACTCACAAGATTGACTGTAGGCCTTCAACAAACTAGTATAACGACCTGAAGTATTATTTTGTAGAGAAAGGTATACGAACATACTGAGCTCCGTAAAAGTGGAATCTGTAAATGTTTGTTTTATATCTTGCAATACAATTAATTTACGGAGCAAGTTATGAATAATTTTGAGCACGTACATCGGGTTTGCGGTTGCGTCATAATAAGAAACAAGTTGCATTCCTTGAAGTTTATCGCGAACTCCAGTTACATTGTTCAACTGACAGACTTGATTGATGTCATCGTAGTTGAACGAAAAACATCCACGATGGCTGACACTGAGGTGAACATCTGACGGCAGAAATGCCAAGATATTTATGAAGGACTGGCCTAGAAGGGCGTGGTGCTCTGTCGGCTCGTGCCACACCCATCGGTACAGACAACCAGATGCCGAAACCTCGAGAAAAATCTCCAGCAAGATGAAAATCAAACTTATGATGATGGAAATGTTCACACTCCGTCTGAATACAAAGTCACCGTATCAAATAATCAAATAGTGTTATTGTTCTCCAGAAGAAGCGCAGGAAAACAGTCATGGAACTAAATCAAGTCTTTTCTTGAAATGTTTTGAATGCCTACACTTTTGGTCTCTCGTGGTGAATATCACACGCTAAATTGAGTTGCCAAAGCATGCGTTAATACTTCATATCGCTTAATGGTGCAGTCATCACCACTGTAAATGTCCTCTGTCTTGAGGTTATGTTTCTGCACATGATAACATGGACAAACCAAAGCATTACTGGAATCTTTTCCAAGGGAAATGCATTAATTTGTTAGTGACCCGTTCTGTCGAAAGTGCATTGCTTTGTCTCAGCGGCGGGGAATGGAAGAACGAATAGACCCCATACGTATGACGTCATTTGAGTATAGGGCGCCCTCGCCTAGATGTTAAAAATGAGGTTGTTCATTGACCGGTCCTGTTGTACCCATGTATAATTATTTGCATCCCGTGTAACTGTATATGGGCCACCCGAACAATTATTGCTGCATTGCCATAATATAAATAAAAGGGCACGTTTCTGCTAAAAATTGTTCTGCTTTTAACTGTGCTTAGCGTCTTTTTTTTTACTCTGTATGCACAAAGAGGTGCACATCCGTTTGCGCTAATTAGCAAAAGTAATGTTTTCAGTGATATCTCAAAAACGCTACCACCTTTTGACATGCAATTTTCACAGGTTAGTTTTATTATAACACTACATTTATATAGAGTTGAAACAATCAAAATGTTCCAAAAACCCATAGTATACGTTCCCTTTAAAAAGTGAGTATAAATAGTAAACGTGTGGGTACAACTATGTGATAAAAATAAACACTGTTTTACACATGGTTGTACCCGCAAGCTTCTTATTTCCATACCATGCAAAACTTCAAACATCGCCGATACCGCTAAACTGTTGCTCTTTTTGTCTCTCTATAAAATACCTCTATAAAGCTACTGTCGCTGCCTTTAAATCAATGATATATGAAAGTTGATTGAAAGTAAGACTGGACATATTATGTAATAGGCAAAATTAATGATCGTCCTCTTTACTTAGAGACCCGAGACCTCTGTCCTCCGCTATGTTGGAGTGTGCTACAATGATATCAGAAAATCTAGACAAATGGTTAAATTTCTAATACAAACTCTATGGTTTTGATGATAATAAAGGTAATGGTTGGGTTCGTTTAGTTGACATACAATCTGATTTTGTAATAGTGACAAAATGATTGTCCAATTCCTGTCATTGCAGATATTTACGTTAATATTAACGCTGACAGCATACGATTTTATGCTTAACTGAAGGTTTTGATTCCTCTGCCAAGCTGGTGGTTTGCTACATATAGGGGCCTAAATCATTTACAGCCAAGCAGCTCAAAACGAAGAGCGATGTAGTTTTCCCACTCAACCGGCACGATGCGAATCTTGACCGCCAAGACGGGCTTGAAGAAGCGCCTCTCCACGATCCCGTTGAAATCAGTGTTGCCAATGAATATCTAGAAAACGAAGATTAATGGCATAAATTGTTTAGTGCGAAAGGGTAGCCTTTTATCGCTCAAAATATGTATAACCACTTAAATAGTTTGAACGATTATATCAAAATACCTGAGTTTGACCAATTTGGTCTTTGACGTCAACAAGACAGGCCAGTGAGAGTGGTTCGAACTGCACTTTGTACTTAGTCACCCGCTGGGTGGCTAAACGATAAAGCCCTTGTGTGGGATACCCCGGTGACGTAGGTCGGGTTGCCTAGATCCACCTGTATCCACTGGTTGGTATCCGCTACAATAGGGCACCAGGCTCCTTTGATATTACCACGTGGGGGAACCGCGTTGAGACGGCCACCAGCCGGTGTGCTCGTGCCTGAATGTGTTTAGGTTTCCCAGATGCTTGATGCTGAGAGGCTCTCATCGGGGATCGAACCGTCCTCGAGGCCAAGTTTCTCTGAATTTTGGAAAACAAAGTTGAAACTGAAAGAATCTAGCTCTGTTGACGTGCATACAGAAACGATAACTTATGAAAAATATGTTCATTGTAAGAACGGTTTAGTTTATTTTGATAAATAATTTGAATAATTGTATTCTTTAACTCACCCGAATTACTGCAGGCCTTCAACGAACAAGAATAAGAGCCGGTAACTGTCTTGTTCTGTCGGAAAAAAAGTATACAAATTAAATATATATTTATTGACGGATCAAGTAATGATTGGATTTAATAGTTGTCAATAAAACAAGTACGTACCTTGCACGAAATTGGATTTGCAGTTTCGCCGTAATAAGAAACAAGTTGCATTCCTTGAAGTTTATCGCAGATTTGCTCTCCAGTCGCGTTGTTCATCTGACAGACTTGATTGATGTGATCGTAGTTGAAAGAGAAACATCTTTGATGGCTGAGACACCGAACTGAACATCTGACGGCAGAGATGCCCGAGATATTCATGAAGGACTGGCCTAGTAGGGCGTGGTGCTCTACCGGCTGGTACCAGACCCCTCCGTAAAGACCACTCACACTATAAGATGCTGAAACCTCAAGAAGCATCTCAAGCAAGAGGACAATCAAACTGCTTATTAAGATGAGCATATTTACACTCCCGTCTGACCACAAAGTCACTGTATCAAGTTACCAAGTAGGTGTATTGTTCTCTCTGAAGCGCAGGAAAACAGGATGTGCATATTATTCAAGCCTTTTCTTGAATTATTTTGGATGCCTATACTTTGGGTCTCTTGTGGTGAATAAAACAAGCTAAAATTAGTTAATCGTGCCTGAATATTTCATCGTGTTTATAGTGCAGGCATCAATTATTGATATATCCTTTGTTCCGAGGTTCTCTTTCTGCACATGGGGGGGGGGGTGAAGCCTTGGTGGAATCGTATTCATTTGAAACGTGGGTCGGTTTAGCATATCAATTTTTCAATGACTCTTTAATAATATAGACTTAAACTGCGCACTTATCCAGAAAACCGATCTAGGCGCATGCAGAAAACAACAGAGTGACACGAAAGTCATGTTCAGAACAGGTGAAGAGAAAAACTAGCGAAACAAATGGGACTTCAATTCCCTCTTGCAGATGTTTATTAAAGATGTCGACTGACAGAGTTTGGCAGGCAGCCTGTTCCAAATGGTAGGTGCAGCATTGGCAAAGGCACGCTGACCATAGCGAGAGATTCAAACCCTTGGTAGAGCTAACACACGAAGTTGAAGATCCTAAAACGCGACCAGATTGTTTGAGTGAGATGAGGTCATGGAGACACCGTGGGGGCGCAGCCGTGTAGGATCTTGAACACGAGGAGGCAAACCTCGACACAGATTCTGTGTCACACTCGGAGGTGGGAAATGGAGGAATGAGGGAACATTGACACCCTCTTGCGTACATAGGTCAAAAGGAGGTTGGTCATTGACCAGTCTGTGCGCCGCGCGTACAAATCTGTGTTTCATCATCAGTTTGCCTCCAAGATGGCGGCTTGATGACGTCATCGCGTAAACGTCTATGGCTAATTCTGTTAATGATTGGCTGATATGAATAAGTTATGTGTAACAAAGACCAATCGCAAACTTTGTAGTGGAATCGAAAACAATCTTTGGCGTACAAAACCACAAAGACCTTTCTACCGCAACGTCAAAGCCCGAGATTTTGACAAGGTTCGAAAACTATATGGGAAGCCATAAATTCAAAGCAAAACAGATGGCCACAGTTAGTAACAATGTTACACAAAATTAATATTTAACCAAAAAGTGATAATTTTTCATTGGAAACAAAGCAACCAGTCATGGGAAGTATTATTATTATTTTTTAATTCAAAGTTTGCAGAAACGTTGGTCACAACATAATGTTAACATGATTGAATGTTTCGCTAACATCCGGACGTACATGCCAACCAGGGCGGTTTGTTTTTTAACTATAGAAAGGTCTATACCCTAAAATAACAGCTCTGGGTGATCTGCCATTTTGGAAACAAATACGGTCGCCCTTTTGAAAAGGGAGACCTTAAGACCATCCTCCATGTTAAAACTGACACTATGAATAATGCATATTTGAACTGTGGGAATCTTCAAACCTATTCAAAGATACCAAAGTGAAGATTCTAGAGGTCTTACTTCCCGAATTATGTATTATCATGCAAAATGGATACAGTTTTAAACAAACATGGCAGTTTTGAGAATGGGATACATATTTCCAAAAATGTTTTTTTTAAATACTTGTTTTACTCTTAGATCCTGCATTTTTACATAGGCCTATAAACACGAAAATAATATACAATTTGGGTTAATAAAATATTTGGGAAAGTATATACTCTAGATCTTTTACTTCAAAGATAAAAAATTATGAAATGAAACTGCGGTCATTTTTTTTATATAAACAACCGTCAATGCCATTACAGGCCATTTCAGGGATGGCTCTTTTTATCATACTTTCTATGTGTTGGTATAACACCCATGTGCCTTTTACCACAAAGTGCACGAAAATGGAATACAGCCTTATGTATCTAAATATCAACCACACTTTGTATGGTGTTTCTCATTAGGGTTCCACCAGCCCGATCGGTAGATTCTATCGACGTCCCACCTGCGAAGTTGCCAAAATATTCCGGTCTCTACATCCCTTGAAAAGACAGTGTCCTCGATGAGATGGATTAAGCGGATTAAGACCTTCTTGGGTCGGATTTGGAACAGAGGGAGGTAGAAAGGATTTGCTTTTGTTGGTTATCGACCCGTGTACGGGTTGAGATGCACCAAAACTCTTCACTAAACTGATGTTGTGATGATGCGCTCTTCAGTGCGAGGGAACAGTGACCCTGATGTGTGTGGAATAATTTATACAACTTCTTGAGAAAAGTGTGTTGATACTAGTTTGCTGGATTTCTGGAGTGAATTATTTATTTCTACCGACTCGGTAAAAGTTGAACTCGGACACGAATGCTGAGATTTGATTTTTGTTTTCTCTAGACATCACAGGAGTTCTGGAAGACTTGATAATTTTATCTATGGACCGTAATAGATTGTGTGCTGACATCATGAGATCGAGGCAAACGTTTGAATATCAGCGACGTGCAAATTCTCTCGCTAAACCCATGTTTGTCTGATCTTCTGCTTAATTTTAATAGCCTCGACGCCTAACTATCTGCAAAGTTAACAAATGTGACGATTTTGTGTATACTAGTTACACTTTACACAAACACATCGATCCACATTCTCCGTAGAGATTCGTGAAGCTATAAGAATTAAGGAAATTTTGTTTTCAAATATTCAGAATTCTTCTAGTAACAAAGAAGTGTCAGATGCATCGACCTGGGTCAAGTAAAGCGTATCCGCACATCACATTTCGCTGAAATTTTTTCGACTCGGACTCTGAGTGCAGACGAGCGATCAATACTGGATCGTGATCATTCCTCCCCAAACGGTTGACAAAGTGGATTTTGAATTCGGTCAACTCTACAAATTGCATCAAGCGTTTCTAACGAGGGTGAAGCCAGATCATCGGTAGCATCCACCTGCAAATCTCGACGAGAATTGTTCAGTTTGGAGAAAGTGTAGAGACGGTCGACAATTCGGTTCCACTCTATTAGAAAAATAAATAAATAAGTAAATAAATAAATAAATAAACAAATATATATAATATCAACATCACGCCCGCGACCCCGGTAACGTAAACAAGCCTGGCGGGGAAAATCGATTTGTAATGAATTGACATTGTGTGGGATCGACAGATGTGACTTTAATTCTTTCACCACAACATAGGTTGGCATGTTATAATACGTTATTTCGTGATGTGAAAAGGAGGACTTCAAACTGTCCGTCCACCAGACAGAGCAAGATTGTACTGCGGACGATGTCATTAATAACTATCCAGACGGAATACATGTACAACTACGAGTTTATTAGAGAGAGGGGAGACAAGTGGTTATATAATTCACTTTTGTCAACGCTGAAACTCAGTGTTAATTACATTTAGACTGATTGGTTTACAGTCGCTCCATCATTAATAATGTGTCCACGGGGGATACATTATAGTGTCGCTGAGTGTGAAACGGTTCGACGATATAGTCTGGGTTTCGTGATGAACTGAAGTGGGGGAATCCATCATCTTCAAACACCGGGCCATCTGCTCCTGGAAGCGCCGCAACATTTATGATCAAACACAATCTGGAGAACAGTGCAGCTCGGTACCATTCGTATTTGATGAGTATGTCAAGAATTGAACTGCACGGGAAAATGTGTGCGTGATACAAGCATTGCAATGTAGGATACCGATTTCTGTTTGTCGCACTGAGATTGTCATTTTGGATTGTTGCCGATGTTCTGGCGAGATGCTTTGGGCATTGTGATGTCCAAAGAATAAACTTTGAAGAGATTTGCTAGCCTGGATTCATCATTTGGTAATGTTTTGTTTTTACCCGTGTGATAGTTCCTAGAACTTTTCTGAACCTCACCAGATATCATCAAACAAGGTTAACAAACCAATGACTTTATTGGGTTCCTCTTTCTAACTCCATGGTCTGAATGGCATCTGCCAAGAAAGATGTTAAAAGTGTTCTAAAACCAAACAATATCGCTTGAGAGTAATACGGAGTGTTTAAGGAAGTACTCATTAACTATCACAACGCTGATGTGAATTCAATTAAGGTTTACAAGAAACGACTCTACGGTTGAACGTTTTGGTGAAAAGGATTTTTAAAAATGTCAACACCCAAAGCTGCCACGAAAGTGAAAGAGCGACGCCACAGCGTGAATGTTACAATGGCAGTGGTCCATAAAACTAACCGATCGGAGGACAAAAAACTGGAGAGACACGTGGAGCATTTGAAACAGAAGGAGCACGCTGACAAGGTCCGGCACTGCACCGAGGTCCGCAAGATCGAGAAGGAATTCGAATCCATGCAGATACAGGTCGAGCGAGCGAGCCGCACTTTCACACGGAGGGAGACCATGGAGCGCGACGTCCCGTATATGTTCGGCCAGAAGATCGCCGCGAGTCAGCCGCGCAAGATCAGGCGGCGAAGCCATCGCGGCGACTCGGCGGCCGCGGCTCTGAACAAGGTCGCCCGTAACGTGGACCTCGGTAGCAAGAATCGATTCCGATCGGCCGTGATGGCCGTGTGTGTTGCTAAAGGTCTAGGGGGAAACGCTACCTCTCCAAGGGATCAGGATCAGACCAATGAACAAGAATCATCTGAAGGAAAAGTTGCCATTACGGATGATAAGATAACCCCAGTTTCCCGTTTTACGAGATCGCGTAGGCAAACGCACCCCGTGGACAGACCCTTCACAAGCCCCGTTAAAAACTCCCGGCGTTCCTCGTCATCCATGCGTCCCGCGTCGACATCTTTGGACAGCATGCGGTCCAGTCAGGGGATCAATCCCACCAGGAGTGCCGGCAGCAGACGGCACACCGTCACGAGCCTTCTCCGCCCACCGTCACTCACGGACTCGCCGCCACCATCTCCAACGACTCTGCCGGACTTGGTTAGCGCTGCACGTGCAACCATCGTGCACGCTGCGGAGTCGGCTAAAGCTGCCTCGATTCTCAAGCGAAGAGGCAGCGCAGTCAGCACGGTCACGGCTGCCGAGCGGGAGCTCGAAAGACGGCGGTCGAGTGCCGCGCTCCGCATGAAGGAGATCAAGTCGGACTTGACGAGACGAGACGGGGATCTACAGGATCGGATCAAGCTTTTCATCAAAACGGGCATGCCAGGGGAATCTCATATCAAGTCACCCCGTCGACCGTTCAGTGTGTTACCACTTGAATTGCACTCAATCGGTTCGAATGAATCCGAGTAAATCAAAACTTGTGCTGAAATAGGAAACACTAATTAAAAAAGTGACAAGAAATCACTATGACGATATTTTTCAAGTGAGCAGTCTAGTACACCGTGCTTTAAGGTTTGATGATGGCTGAGGGATTATGACGTGGGTTCGAATTCCGGTCGTGACACTTGTGTCCCTGAGCTCTAGGTAGACAATGAATTTGTCTACCTCTGCCATGCTTCAACCAGGGGTAAATGGGTACCTGGGAGGGGCAGGGATATTTTATTTCACTTCATTTCATTGCGTTAGCTTGGTGCGCTACATACTTGGCAGCACAGGCTGTCTGTATATGCTCCCCAGGGAGCTGGGATTCTTAAATGTATAAATAAATGCTCGAGCGCCAATTTTGGTCACCGCACGGCTGATTTGAGCGCTGCACAAGAAACCATTATTGCTGTTATTTATTTGAAAGTATTGTATATATTATTTCAATACGGTGATCAACATGGCACCGTGTCCTGTGAGAAAGGTGTATGCCGCCCTCTCTGCTTTAAACATGGAATTTGGAAGCCATTAAATTGTAAACCATTTTGCACGTAAGATTTTAATAATGTCTGGTACAAAGACTTACTTAGTCACAAGATGCTGCTTAGATTTAAATTCATCAGCCTAAAGACAGTTGCTATGTCAAATGGTTCGATGCAACCTTTTGTGTAGCAGCCTCCAGATGAGCAAACCCTGGTACCATTGTGCCATACACATTCATTCAGAAATGTGTATGGGTGTATGTAACTAGGCAAAAGCTTGCACTGAATCACGTGACATAGCAACCGTCGATAAAGTGTGAGGAATTCAAATTTAAGCGGGAACTTGTGACTAAAAAAAGGTAATTAATTGTATATTCAAATCTAACTTGAAAATGGTGTATAATTATAACACATAATTTCTTAGCATACACAGTTTCAGATTGTCATAAAGCAGATTGGAACAGTATAAATGAGCCTACAATATTGAAGTGTTTAAATGTGTATAAACATTGCAGGGTTTTTCATAAAATTGCAGGTGAATTGTCACAATTGATCGAATTATAAAACTTAACATTCCCAGATCACGTCATTTTAATAATTGGTATACGAAACCTGTCAGGGGATTTTTTAGTGTCTTTTTCAATGCCCCTCTTCCACTTTTAAAAGGTCCTTATTTAAAAGGGAAAAGATACCCCTTATATTTTGTGTCATTTTGTTTTAGATTCTATACAATCAAACACAAATCTTGTTTTGTTGCCGATAGTTTTAAACTTAGTAAATGTGTACTTAAAATATAACTATTCAGTTAGTATTTTAGACAGCAAGTTGGATTGTATTTTATTGTGGTTCTGAGCCGATCGAAGAAAGGCCTGCTGATTTTTCGAGAAAAATTAACAATCTAATGGGAGGAATGTTATCATTGTGTGTCCTCTTATAATGCCCTCCGCAATGTAATCAAACCGAGGCTATGAAAGGGCAAAATAGTCGGATCCCTACTGTTGCGAGGAGAAGTGGTTTTCAAACTGCTATAGACCCCTTGCATTGGCCGCCATCGTTGATGAAACGTACGGACGAGAAAGGCTATCATTGGCTGAGAGTAGTGCGCGAGCGTACACGCGGGCACTTTTTCATTGTTTTTCATCAAATATGGTGGTTAATGACGCCATGTGCAATTCATCTATTGTAGGCAGGGAGCAAGGCAAAATATTTTTCGAAGCATGACACACAGCTCTCCACACGCTAAAAACGTGCTGGTCAGAATTGCCTCGGTATATCGATCCAGTTCGACCTGACCATTTTCGGGGTCAACATGACCCGGAATCAGCAAATGACCCAGAAATTTGTCAAATTGACGTAAAATCTGAGTCAAAATCCCATTTTTGACGTGTTTCCGGGTCATCCTGACCCACAAAAGGGTCAGGTCCCCCAAGACCAGAAATCCGGCTCAAATCTGACCCTCTAGTTTTGTTTAGAGTGTATGGAACTATGCTTTGTTTACAAAACATCAGCCTCCCATTTGTATGGGCACGGGCGGCCATAATTCTTACAAATTAGTCCACAAGATAAGTGAAGCAGTGGTTGTGTCTATGGAACCCTTTGTGCGCTTCAAAGAAGAATAGTCATTAGGGGCCTACCGTGTCTTCTAAATTACAATAATTCTTCTGTTTTTGGCTGTGTAACATAAGTTCTGTTATTATGTGTTTTCATTGCTTAGCTGACCATAATTTTCCGATTACATACCATTGCGTAGAAAAAGAAATGTGAATTATTTGGTAGTTGAATTGTGGTAGATTCAAAAATAAAAAGGATACATTGCATTCGGGTTGGGCAATTTGGGATATAACAAGCCTTTGTTTTGAATTGAATATGGTTGGAAAGATATTTTAAAAGTAAAATATAATGATTCACATAACTATCCCTTGAAATCGTGTAGTTTTTGTGTGCTTTATTTTAAAGAACCATTTTTTGTTTTACTCCTGCCACAAAATGGTGGACCGTATGTTCCACTTATTGTACCACCAAGAGTCAGATTTATGTCGTTTTAATCACTGCTTACTAACTACAACAAACTGTAAGTGTTTTAGTTCACGAACAACTCCTAAAAAGGTATAAGGAGTAATTCCAAACAGGAAGATAGATTTGAAGGCAATGTGCCCCTTTAAGTTCTTTCCGGAAGAACTCAAAGTTAGTAGCCATGTGGTTCTTAAGGAATATTAGAACCCAAATTATGAAGGGATCTACACCCCGTCCCACTATTACGGTCCCACACACTTGAGCCTCAAGCCTTGAGACACCCAACTCCTTTCAAGATCCCTGTTTCTAATCGGCTTTGGGTCAAACTTTCAGGAAAGCCGCCTCTGTTTACACTTGTATTCAGTCCGTTCATTCACGTAAGTTAAGCAGCCTGACAATGGGAGATTATCCCTTGTTTGCGCACAAGATATTAACTGTTAACAGTTATCCTGGTTTGTAGTTTTGAACGTGTAGTTGATGGCAGTAATACCGAAACAATAAGGGCGGATTACGTTCGCAGAATAGCACTGGATCCTTGCTGGTAGACAACCGCTATATGGATATACTTCAATTCTTACGTGGATAAATTAACGAATTTGCCAATGTAAATGTATGATTGTGCATTGCGAACATTCCTGAACTGCTGTCCGAGTTCTACTGAAGAAAATCATTGGGTTGGGCGTGGAGTGGGAAAGGGGGGGGCAGTCAATCCGTCACTTAGAATAAGGATAGACGCAGGTTCTATTTTTTAGACAAAAACGTAAGACAAAAACTTAAATTAGCCAATTAATTTCACAAATATTTTTGATATTACACAAACAAAGTTTGTTATGAGCAGAACCTTCAAAAAAAAAGAAAAAAGGGGGGTTACTAGCTATAAACCTTTGGA
Source organism: Pisaster brevispinus (assembly GCA_023634235.1). Classification (NCBI taxonomy): domain Eukaryota; kingdom Metazoa; phylum Echinodermata; class Asteroidea; order Forcipulatida; family Asteriidae; genus Pisaster; species Pisaster brevispinus. The sequence continues at coordinate 7,514,690 of JAMKCF010000007.1, forward strand.
AAAGGCCGTGTTCATAACAAAAATGTTCGCCAAATTTGTGTTCGCTATCCCCATCTCTGTGGCTTCTTTAATGGCATTCTGGATTCCATTAGTTAATTCACCCAACCACAATAACAACAGGGCCCATTTGCATAGAGCTAAGCACAAACACAGTTATGCTTACCAGTAAGGTCACCAGCCGAAATAAAATTCCCCACTACTTGTGACTGATTGCTATTTTTTATTTTTTACTTTTTTTGCACAGCAGGAAAAAAAAAGTCAAACACAGTTGTCTGGTTATAAGTAGCTTTATGAAATGAGGCCGTGGTGCAATTCTACAAAAGAGCAAGACGACGAATCCAAAACAACTGAAAGGTTCCCGCTGAATCTTCGCCATGCCCATTAAATATGGGGTAAAGGGTTCCCCCAAATTCCCATTTTTTTTAAACACACCTTCTTCCTCTTGTACAGAAGTACCCCCTCCCCTAAAATTCTCTAATAAACCCTAAGATTCCAAGCACACAATGAAGACACACCATGCCCCACACTGAGCACCAACATTATACCCAAACGCAGCTAAATCCAGGTTACGTGCCTGCTAGTACGACGCGTGGCTCAACTTTCATCACAACTACGAGACGATAGTGAAATCCTACGCAATATCAGCAAACAAACTCCCAAACACGCTCGCGGACATCAGTGGACGGTCAAACGATGACCAACGAAAACAAAACTCCCGGTAGCTTACATGGATGTCATGTTCTCTTGCTCCATTTCAGGGATTATAAATCTGTTTTTATGAAATAACTTTTATTATATTATTATGATAAAAATACCCATGTAGGTTGATCTCAACAGACCTGTGAATTGTTTGTTAAAGTCGAGGGAACAGTCTCAAAACGATATAACATTCTTTTTTATTACAGGTGGTTTTATAAGTTACGGTATCTAGACATATCTTCCTCTTTCTTCTACTTAGACAAAATCACATTGTTTGCAAAACCAACTCGACCTTGTGCATTCCATTGCATTTCCTGGCAGGCAAGATACTACTCATCAACATGAGAAACTTACTTGTATGAGATTTTACCACATAAAATTTAACAGGTTGTAATATGTACCCTATTTTGTTTTATTATACTATCAGCAGTTGATTTAAAGCATACAATGCAATATCTGTGAGAATTTAATACTAATAGCCTTACGTCACGCTTTACTCATTAATTGAGAGCTGTATACAAAGTGAGACGGAGAAAGTTCAGGCGTTTTTTTCCCCTTCTCTCTTTTCAAAATCGTGTGATATCATTTACATTTTGTGCAAATTGACCAAAGTCAAATATCTCCTTTAAAAAGGGGCCCTACTATCGAGTGATGTTCATTTTCGAATTTCAATTCTTACAGTGTAGGCCTATTATGTCTTCGTGGAGAGGGTATCACTCGTAGATTAGGCCTAGACTTTCCTTCTGAAAGAATTAAGCGAGGGCTGAGAAAACAAATCCTGCTCTATAAAGAAACCGAGTATTTTCATTGTTGTTTTAGTGTTGTGACCGGTTCGAACAAACCCACACACAATGTAAACTTGACAAAGTCTTGTGGTTTAGTTATGGACGAAACTGTGCGTGGTATCGCGGAAGGGGGAAACGACTTCAAACAAAACAGGGTCTGCCTTTATCCAGTGGAACATTTTGGTAACAATTTCTGTTCAGACTAATAGTAGCTTTTTTCCTATAGTTTACATTGCATAAGACCAATTTCAAGTGTGGGATTTTAAGAATGATTATTGCTTAAGTTGGTTGTCCTTTACATGATTTAATGGTAAAAGAAGAAACAAACATATAAAGAGCGATATTCAGTCCAATACGTTTGCAAACTTCATGTGAGTACAGGGAACTGTACCAATTGTCCAGCACACATTGTCTTATTTCGGTTATGGCAAAATCAAAATAAGCACATCGTAAACTTGTACAAAACACCTAACCAACTATGAACAAGTTTCAGTACTTTGTAGTTATTAATATTATTCAGCAGTAAACATCAGTGTGTCATTATTGATGACGTTGTATCATTCAACAGACGATTGCGCCGATAACACGCCAAATTAAGGGTGACTGTGTAGAATGTGAATAGGTCATTAAACATCTATAGGCCAAAAGGTCGAGTTTGGTTCATACTATTTAAACATTTATTTAAAATCGAAATGCCCTTTGAGCCAGTTAGATAAAATGCACTATAGTTTTGATGGGATGAGCGTAGTGTTTTGCAAGTCGATTAAACTCAATTCGACTTTTATAACCATATTGGTAAAAAAATAAAGATAAGAAAAAAGTTTAGAACCATTAAATCAAAGACAATGAAAATGTTTCGAGTAAAAATGATAATTTTTGCCAGGACCCAATTTCATAGAACTGTAAGTGTAAGCAAAAAATGCAGAGCTTCATGTAAGCACAACAAACATGCTTACCCCAATAAGGTTACCAGCCTAAGAACTATGCCACATGTAAATATGCATGTGTTATATCTGTGACTGGTATCATGCTTATAGTTTTTAGCAGTTCAACATTATTAAACAACATTTTCTGCTTAAGCAGCTTTGTGAAAATGGGTCCAGGAGTAGCAGACCACACACGGGCACCAAAGGTTATAACAAAACACTAAATTTTGAGCAAAATCACACAAAGTTAGTAGCTTCGTAATCAGGAAAGAAACTACTCCAGACATGAAAGCAACAACAGCCTCTACACCCATACCCATCCCGAAAAAAGGGAAAAACTCCTCACAAAATTCCCATTTTGGTAACGTTGCGCTCTCCTGTTTCCCCGCCCATTTGCTGAATGATGAAGCGTCACGTGCACTCTAAAACCTCGTGGATCAGAGATCACCCGGATCTGGGTCTCAGGGGGCCTGACCCAATTTCTGAGTCAGACTGACCCGGAGTCTGTGTCAAAAGGACCCGGAATCTGTGTCAAAAGGACCCGGAAATTGGTCAAACTGACGCAAAATCTGAATTCAAACCCCATTTTGAACTCTCCGGTTCAGCCTGGCCCGAAAATGGGCGAGGGTCACTCGGACTCGGAATCTGGGTCAATTCTGACCAAGCAGGGAGTTTTTAGAGTTTGGAATGTGTTCACTATGTTGGTAGGCAGTCCAGCAGGGTTATAAAATGGTATGACTTTTTAAATAATAATCTGAACTATCTATTTATATCCTGTTATATATTCTTCAGACGTTTCTGTTCCCGCCAACCCTTTTCAAAATAGCACCAACCGTATGAGCGGCCATTGAGCTATACCGTAATACAAAATAAATACATATTAAAGAGAGGGTATACCTTTAGTAATTATTCCAAACATTAATGACCGTAAAAACGTACTTGATAAAGACCACTGAAGAGCTGTTGATGCTATAAGATATGGTTATAGAAACGACATCCTTTGAAGTTATGTCATTTTAGGGGAAAAGGTAGTTTATTTTTCACACGACAATTTGAATCTGAGAAAGGCCTCAGGCATGAAGCCTTTTTCAGGCGTCTGAAATCACATAATTCTATGCAACAAGGGTGTTTTTCTTTCTTTCATTATTTTCTTGCAACTTCGATGACCAATTGAGCCAAAGTTTCCACAGGTGTGTTATTTCATTGTTTGGATGCACTAAGTGCGGATACTGGTCTTTGACAAATTACCAGAAGTGTACATTGCCTTTAAAAAAGTAAATGGAGTATTCCATGGTGTGGCTTGTAGTACATATTGTGGTAATTTTTTTTAATTTATGTCACTCGCTACATCCTACTTACATCAATCAAGTGGTATTCTTGAACTTTATCGGCTGACAAGTCGCCATCTTTTGTTCCACACGAGTGCCTGGTGCTGAACATGGCGCCCATACTTCACGGTGGCACATGGGTCCATCCTAGCAACGGAACGGGGATTTGTCGCCATGGACAAAGAGTTTGTTGTTGACATCGTCTATATTCCCCCAACTTGGGCAAATAGAAAATGATAAATTTATCTGAAAAGTTTGTAACGTTGACGATCAGAATGAAAATTAGCAACCGATAGAATAACGGTCTTTGGGGTGGAAAAAGTCACACTATTCTTGTTTTATATTACGCGGTGGGTGGGAGCAGACGGCGCAACACAATATTTTTTATTTGCAAAAGGTCCGATATGATGATTAAAATCACGTTAACTACCCCGAATTAGGGCCGAACGTGTCTCCAACCAGAATACGGTGTCCAAAACTGTAGTTGCCCAAACCTTGCAGGCGTATGCCGTCAGATCTATGACGTGGGGCAAACCCTCCATTCAGATCCCCTTGGTAATAAAAATGAAAAACCAAAACCAAAAAACTTTCTTGCATTTTGGGGGATTTCGGCTAAATCGTTGACGACTCTAATCCCATTCCAAACAACAAATCAAATCCCTGACTTTCTTGATTCTGTTCAACTCCCGGTGGGCATAGGGAGTTGTTTTTCTTTTGGGACCAGACCGTGACGCGATACTTAAAACAACTAAACAAACAATGCGTCACGCTCTCCAAAGGTAAGCAAAATCAACAGCAAATCGAGTTACCTTTTGTGCCCGAAACCTTTTTAAACTCATGTAGGAATGTTAGGCCGATCTCTCCATAGAAAAACGACCAGCCGTGTGGGATTACTACAACAAGTCATGTTGTACCTCTGTAAACAGTACACGACAAAACTACCGGCAAGTCAAAGTTCTAATAGGCGGGGAATAATGGCGTTTACGCTTCGTATCTCAAATTATGACTTTGTACTTTAGGCAAGCACTTCAACGGAGCCAGGAATATTTTATGGCTTTTAGACGGGGAACAAACAGAAAATACGCGGCATCATACAGCGGTGCCTTGATCAACCAAACCGTATAGACGTCTCATGGTGACTTTTTACAACTTCGAAATCGAATTTAATCCTCGGAAGATATGACAGCAAAGAACTCTCTAATAAGAGCTAAAGGTGGAAATACACAAAGGACTTAGTGTTATCTGCTGCCATGTGTTAGTTTTTGGATATATTCTATTTTGCTCGACTTTCGAGACTTTCGACTGTAGTTCTGTTTATCTCCAGAAGGACTGCCGGTTACTAAGACGTGCTTCATCGCGAGAAAAAGGGTCCAATTGTAACATAATTTCAACAGTGTTCCCTAAGGAATTTGATTCATTTGCTGCAAAGAAACGAATAATGGCGAAGTTCGTTCGGGAAGAACAACAACATTCTCACCGGAATAATAGTTGCTCATTCAAGGAGAGGTTGAAGCGGCCGGTAAAGGAATTCCGGGCACTTTTGTAGAGGATTCTTCAGCCATATGCTGCGATGGGTCTTTCATCTTCTTCCAATGTCTAAACTACTTCATGGAATTGGAAGGTAGTTTGATATTTTGAAGACAAACAAAAGTTAATGAAATCTCTCTGAATGCGAGAATACCTACAAAGTGAAGACAGCTGTATATTCGGCATGATGATATATTCTTAACTATTACAATAATGGCCGGGAATAACATTCGATTCACCACGGCCATGGACGACGGCCGGCCGACTAAGGACCCGTCGGTCACGGACGAAGCACAGCCGGGTCTCGGCGGTGGGTTTTACGACAACAGCGATGCCAAGCTGGCCAACAGGACAGAGGACCACAGGTTAACTCAGGCCATAGAGGGGATCAGCTTAGAGCAGTACCGTAGCGTGGCTGATATTGAAGATGATAGGAAGAAGGTGGGTTTAAATTTCAAATTTAGAATCGTTCTGAAATATAAGAACTCATTAAAAAGATGAACATGTAAAATTGTCCAGTGTGAGAAGTTGAAAACTTACAACTTTTCCAAATCAAAAAGGCAGAGCCGGGAATCAAACCCAAACTCACAATAAGGAATCTGAAGACCAACCTGCCATGGCCACATCTTAATCTTTCCTTACTATTTTTTAGCAGTAAATTGCACCATATTTTTAATCTAATCTCAAATCATAGTAGGACATTCATTGGTAAAATTTCCGTATCCGACTGTAACTTGTTCATTCATTAAGAAATAAAATAGTATCTTATTTACTCAAATGAGATAATTCTTTTGGTGACAATGAGTGAAAAAGTGGCAATCGAACACGGACAGTTTCCCAGCATTATTATTATTATTGCCCAATGAGTCAGCAAATGTATGTATATCTTGAGGTTTCAAACTAAACCTGTTCAGATAAGGGCCCGATTTCATGGTTCTGCTTACCTCGGAATTTTGGCTTAAGGCCCATCGATTGACATATTTTACATGGAGCCGTAAACGCAGAGTTCGGCGGTAAGCGACGCCATTTACATGCCAAGGAGAGGTGGTTTGCTGGGTGCACCACTAACACACAAAAATTTGCACAAGTGGACTTACGCAGCTACCAGGGCTGTAAAACATTTAAAATATGTCTTAAAAACATTTAAAGGGACACACCGGCTTACTGTTTACCTAATATAGTGATGTGGAATGACAGACAACAATTTTTAGATGGTTGATGTAAAACAAAAATCATCAAAATATCACGTAATTAACGAAAAATGTGAAGAAAAAAAACGCGGTCAAAGGTCAGCTTATACGCTTTTCCAGCCGTTGCAACTGTCAAGTTTACGTGACAATGTTGCGCAATGTTGTAAGTAGACTAGTAATGGCGAGGCATGAGGATCCAGATTTCATATCCATCAAGCACAAATTCACGTGTAAATTAAAAAACAGACATGAACGGACGTCGGTCCATAGAGCAAGGTTCCTTGCTCTATGGTCAGTCCTAGTCGAAGTCCGCTCGTGGTCGTAACCAATAACTGTTTCGGTTGAACTTGCCATTGAAACAGTTAATGGTTACGACCGCGAAAACGCACCCTAACCTGTATTTTGTGTACGACGACGTACTATATTCTGTGTACTTGCAATGGAGAACGTTTCTTCGACATCCAAGGATCGGTACAAAAAACATCGCAAGGAAAAACACCCAAGAAGGTGGTCCAACGAAAAGTGAAAAGTAAAAAGTAAAAAACAACAACGATAAATCCAAAGGGAAAGCCAGCAAAAGCAGCAATTGGGGGGGGGGGGTGGACATTGTGCAGCTATCATAGAAGTAGACCAGCCATGCCAGCTGTATGGGATAAATATTCCCCGTCGTCGTCCCGCGTGTGTAGCGCAGGCAACACGTTGCAATAGTTAGGGGATAATAGCTAGGGTATCAGACTGAAACCCTCCTTTAAAAAAACGTAATTGTTGGTCTGACTCCCTACCCCTCCGACAAGCTCCCAAAGCTCACGGCTAGACCGGCAGCCGCAGACCGGCAAGCTGGGGAGTTCATGCCCGGGGCTTGTCTCTCTGGCCCCACGAGACACGGCACAGGCTGTACGGGATATGCCCCAAGGTTTACGTTCCGCTAGCTCCCACGCTGGTGCGCCGTAAAACACGCTTCGGTTGCACGGACTCTCTGAATGCGAATCTTACGTTCGATTTTTCATCATTATTTACAAATTGTATCAATAATCTGAATACATAGTCTTTTTTGTCAAATACTCATGAATAATAAAAAAAAACAGATTTAAATTTGGTTCAGTAATTTACTTTTATACGGCTGGAAGTAAAACTATCTCCGAAGATCACGTGATTTATCCGAACCACTTTTTTGGTTCGGATAAATCACGTGACCTTCGTTTTTTGAAAAATGCTCAAAAACGGCAAAATTTGATGGTTTCTTTTAGGAACCGTTCTTCTCCATTCCTGGAAGACCTTTGAAGTCATATGTTGGCCTATTTTGTAGCCCAAATAGCCCAACGAAGCCGGTGTGCCCCTTTAAAATATGTGCAAAATAGTTCACTTGGAATGCGTGGAATCGCCCGTAACTTCACTGTCATAATACAGTTGTTGTTCACAATTCTTATTACTAAGTTCGTCAAAACTTGCTGTTAATTGACTGAGAATTGTTATAGCTCAATGTCACCAAGTCGAGGCTGGAAGTATAAATAGTCTGGCGCCTTTTCATAACACTGAATAGAATGTGCAAGTCTCGCGCGTATTCGAACTCTGGGACCCGTTAAAGTACGAGAGTTGGTTTCTTTTGCGCGTGAAAGCAATGTACGTGGGACCAAGCGGTCCCACAAAAAATGTTCGGGTCCTTGCGAGACTTGCATTGTCTATATTTTTCTTTGCGTCATCGTCCTCAATATAAAACTAATGGTAACAGAAAGAGAGAGAGAGAGGGTGGAAGTGAACACAGATTGTAGAGGGGTTGTGTTTTTATTATTATGTAATGTAGGCCTATACCTTGGATTAATTTTTCCAATTGTTTGTTGTTTGTTTTTGTTTACTTCCATTCATACATTCATGCACTGAAATCCAAAGTAATCAACAGACTTACATGGTAATAAAAGGTGAAACTCATTATTAGAAGAAATAAAAAAGAAAAAAGTACAGAAATTTCTGTATGTTTTTCCCCCAATTTATATAACTTAGTAAACTATTTGGTTGTTTTAATTGGTAACTTGATTTTTTCCTTTTAGGTAAAGAAGGGTTTTCACAGTCTTCTTTCGCAGCGGCAGTTGCTGGACGTAGCCCGGGCTGATCGCATCGTAGGCCCCGGGCGCTCATCGATGGGCGACAGGGGAACGGACAACCAGATACCGATGAGGAGGTACAGACCGCAATGCAGCCAACATGTACGTGGAAATTAAGTACTATTGCTGTTATATTTCCTGGCCAAATTTGATTGAATAACTTGACAACCTTCCACACCAAGTCATACCTCACTTCGTAATGTATGCATTTTCATTTGAAATTCAACAAACTGTTAACGGCCTCACGCTTCGACCCTACTATAAAAAAACCTTCTAGGTCAGAATAGGCGCAGATTCCGGGTCCCAAGGGGCCTGACCCGTTTCCAGGTCAAGCTTACTTGGGAAATGGTTACAAATGGGATTCAACTCAGATTCTACGTAGGTTTGATCCATTTCTGGGTAATTGTGTACACAGAGTCCGGGTATTACTAATACTGACCCCATTTAGAGGTCAGTATTACTAATACTGACCCCTTAGAATGGGTCAGGCCCTACGGAACGCGGATCCGGGTTAAATTCTGAACCGGAAGTATTTAAAGTGAAGCAGAGTGTTTCTCAAAAGCTGAAAAAATTATAACTTACCAACAGACACATACAAAATAATGTGTTACGTACTGTACATCAGAGCCATCATCAGGTGAAAAGAAAGGAGCGGAGTGCAGTCAGAAAAGAAGCCATACAATGAACAAAGATGAACATTCAATTGAACAAAAACTGCAACCAAACAAAAATACTTGTCTTTTTGTTTGCGCATGAACTTTTAACTTCTAGAACTGTTAACTTCTAAAACCATTAATATACGGGGGAAGTGTAAACAAGTTACTTTAAAAAGTGAAGAAATAGTGTGTACTTTCGAACGGTCTAGCGCATCGGACTCAAGTTCTGGCCTAGTCATCAGAGTGTAGGTTTCGAATCCCGACCATGACACTTGTGTCCTGAATAAGACATTAAACCATAATTGGCTCTCTTACCCAGGCATAAATTGGAACCCGAGAGGGCAGTATTGTGTTTGATTTACACTTTGGCGCCAATTTAAGCAACTTGGGGTTGTATGCTATACTTAGGTATTTGAGGCAGTTTGAGGAATGGTCTAAGTATTGCCTAATAACAGAGTAATGTTGTTGTAGAGCGCCTTGAGCTAGCTTCTAAGCAGATGACCGCTACATAAAAACAATGCACCGTTATTCCTTAATAACAATGGTCCGCTGGCCAAATGCCAGTTAAAGCACACGAGGACCAGTCACATTTCACTCCAAGTGGTCCCGCTGGCTAGTGGCTGTAGCTCAGTGTTGAAAAGCATCACTATTTCTTGAATCACGGACTAGTGAAAACAAACTGATGGACTAGTGACATGACAAGCTAACTGGTCCTGATGGCAAGTCACTAAAAAAGTTAAGAGCAAACCCTGATAATTGTTATTACATGTGTTATTAATTTGTTTTAAGTATACTTTCTAATTGCAGAAGATGTGTTAATCAACTAAGTGCGTATGTTTACCCCTTGTATACGTCGTCAAATGTCTGGGTATATAGATAGTGATAGTGATAATTTATGATACATTAAGTTCTCTTCAATCTACTAAGTCTAAATGAGCGTCGGGAGAAAACAATCGGTTCAAAAAAAGAAGAATAACTCTTGAAAAAAACCCCATTTGTTTTCTCTCATTTGCAGCTTCTGTCCTCCTCACCAAGACAGCTTTTTCAGCAAACTCCTTCAAAGCCACATCCGTCCTCTAAGAAACATACTGCCATCAAACAAACCATTGATGACAATGGAAACTATGGGAACCAGCCAACCACTACAACACCGTACTCTGTACACAGAAGACCCCACACTGCTGGATTCCGTGCAGTGAGACCGTTCACTTCTGGAGGCCGATCGAGGACCCCGCATAGTCCACGTGGGAAGAACCCACAAGGGGCAGAGTCGGTTGGAGAAGGTGGTGACGACGCATCAAAATCATCAAATAGAAAAACTACGACCAGAGCAAAAACTGCTACTGGAGTCAGGCAGAACCAGATGAAACCGGATCAATCATACCAGAACCAGGGACAGGACAGTGAAGGCCAACCCAAGCCGGTTCAGACCAGAACTAACCGGAACAGCGTCGACACAGATGACACAGATACAGATGATGACACTATAAAAGGCGCATCGCGTCCTCGCTCAAAAAGTGCATTCGGTATTGATCAAATAAGTATCCCGCCATATCAAATCGAAGAGGACATGATGAACATGCATCTTTTCACCGGCCCAACCATGACGTCGCGACGATACAGCGGCTCAATGCAAGGGCGCCCTCAAACTGCCAGTGCGGCAGTCTTGCACGGTCGGTCAAGACGAGAGTTAAGTCGCTTGACACACATTGACGCCATCACCGCTTCTGAGATGGCAATGAGGAGGAAAATGTGGCTTGCTCGACAGGATGCTAAGAACACCGTAGGGGAGGCTGCTCTGCAACAACGAGTACAAGAGTTTATAACAAAACTCGACACGGACAAACGGAAGAGAGAGGAACAACATTTGATGATGTTTGACAGTCAGGACAGGCGAGAAGATTTGGTTTTGCCTGCAGTTTAACATCTGTAAATTTTTATATTGTAACTACGGAGCTCTGAAAGTGCCATCCAACTTGTTGAGATCCTGAGAAAATTTACTGCAGGATGATGACATCATAAACGTAAGATGTGACATCCTTGGATGATTTATCTCGAGATGACAACATCCTGAATTAAGTTGTCGTCTGTCTGATATGTTTTATCTTGGATATCGACATCCTGAAAGTATAAGATGTCGACAACCTGAGACGTCTGGTTGTTGACATCCTGAACATAGGATGTCGACTTCATCTTTTGGTTGATAACATCCTGAAAACATCTTGGGAAGAAAACATCCTACTTTCAGGATTTCATCACCCTGAGTAAAAGTACATCTGGAAGACGACAGTCTACTTTCAAAATGTCGCCATTCTGAAACGAATCATCTCTAGGTGTAGTCATCTTACGTTTATGGTATCATCCTGCCGTAAATGATCTCAGGATCCCAACAAATTGGATGGCATTTCCAGAGCTAGGTATATTTTCTTGAGTCCTTCAAAGTTCAAAACACAAACGCTTAAATGTATCTTGAGAGATACCATGACTACAACCCAATGTTGTTAAACCAACAACATGAGGCAGAAATCCGAATTTCTGAATGATGTTCATGACTTGATATTCCTTGTTGAATATCGATAATGACAGATCTCAGTTTTATGAGACCATAAAAACCATTCAACAAAACATGTATCCGCGAGGTTGATTTATCCGTCAGATTGCCCCAAGGATATATGGTATATTATTGTTCAGTTCTCCTTGCGGTTTATTACTTAATAGCTAGATATTATAATGAAAATATTAATAGAGATTTATCAGGCCTTTTTCTAACTAGGGTCTCTCGGTCATCTCAGAGTTTGAGTTTATTATGCTAGACCACTTGGCCATCCTTATTGTAACTTTCCCATTGGTAGCTTTCAGTTTAATTGCAGAGTAGTTCAGAAATACGACACAACTATATCCCTAGAAGATATTTGTTTTAACCCCAACTACTCTCGGTAAGTTTGCCAGTGAGTTGGCCAACAAACTAGAGTGTGCACAGAACTATTTGTGAAATGCTTAGGCCGTGTCTGAAACGGCAGCTTCGGCTACAGCTACGGCTAGATTGCGCGCGTCTGCCTATTCTTCAACACTGGCAGATGCGCTGATCTAGCTATAGCTGTAGCCGAAGTTACCGTTTCGGACCCGGCATTAGGTACGTCCACCTCATGACATTTTAGTGTGCAGCCTGGTGGTGGATTTATCATTCAAAACCACAGTGGATTATATTGAATGGTCAGACAGTAGGAGGGTTAACAGTGTACTGTGTAGTCTTGATTGTGACGCTAGGTTTTCTATTGATGTCACCGGTAGATGGCGCAACATCGACTGGCTCAGAGGGACTGGGCAAGTCTACAAATCTGGATCAAACAAGTGCTTCATCACTACTGTACCTAGCCAAGCCTTAGCAGTTCTAAACAAAATGGAGACAAATAGTCACATCAATGCGGGCGTTTACACTGTTTAATGACAACTGGATACTGTAACTTGTACAGATTTAAATTTTAAATGTAGTACATTTTTTTAAAGATAGGCTGTCGCAAACACAGTTAGCATAGTTGTTGTTACAGGTCGAAGAGAAATATTTTGGTAATAAATCTCATTGAGAGTTTATGCACTCTGACTGGTTGAGAGCCTGTGCGTTATTATAGTATATACCAATGTTAAATCCTAACCACACTTTCAAACCATGCCACCTGTCCAAGGTACACCCTATTTTGTTGTAACCCAATTTAGTATCTTTTAGTTTTTACTGTTCATAGCAAAATACTTACGACACTCTACCGTTTGAATTAAAAGAATCCACTGTTCTTGGTGCAGAATTTTTTTAGAATTGCACACTTCATGAATTTTCATGAACAACAAATTCTGTACCATATTGAGAAAAAAAAAGTTAACCCAAGTATTTGACAAAAGAGATCACATGCCATTACCCACCCCAAGTTCCTTCCCCACTTCTTCCTACTTTTCCAACCCCCGGCCCCCAGACAACCAGTCCCCTGTTCTTGAGTGCTACCTGTAGTTGTAATCAAACATGCCAGGGATTCTCTGACAGATGTGGTAGTAGGCGTGGCACATGAGGTTAAAGTCTTCCATGGTTAACATCATCGGCCGCTGAGTTGGGTCAATCTTTGTCACTTGAAATATCTCATCAGTCAGGTCTGGTCTCTCTAAAGGAAACAGACTCCTGTGAAAGAAGTGAAAGGGTTAAAAACAATTTTATAAAGGTGCTATCATGTTGGTGTTTTGTGCAGCAAATTATTTACCTTTGACCCTCTTAATAGTGAATATAGATTAAATAAGATGCACACAAACGCCTCTAAACTGAATGGAGTAGGTGGAGAGGCTAGAGCAGGCCTGGGCTAGAGTTTTAATAGGTTGGTTTACACACAACAACCCCTTCCCCATTCCGACCCACTCCAGCCTAGGTTTGATCAATACCTATGCTAATTGCTGCTATTTCTTTTCAAATAGACTGTGCAAGTATTCCAACATTGGGACCCATGCACAAGTTTGTTTCCTTCGCGCCTTAAAGCAAAGTGGTCCATTAAAAAATTCAATTTGTGCGAGACTTGCAAGGTCTATTACTTTTTGTACCTCTTCTCATGTTTGATTTGGTCTTTTATATGTTTTGCACCTCTTGTGGCTAACCTATGATAACCTGAACTCTATTATCCTCTCTACTTTGTCTCCTTTTTCACTGTTCATCCCCTGCTTCTTCTGACTGCATTCCAAAGATTATAGAGCGCTGAAGGCGCAAGATGGGGAACTGGATGGAGCTTTTTCTACTGTTGGAACATGAAATACACATAGGTGCCATTTCAGCAAGCAATTTGTTATGTGATCGATAGCAACAGTCAGTGTCTGCACTGATCTATTCTTGCATCAAAAGAGTGGCTTGCTGAAATGTCATCCACCGCACATTTCACATTTTTGCCTGAGTTCCCCAGCTTGTGCCTTTGGCGAGCGCTACTGCATTCTGCCTTTCTCTTTTCACTTCTTTCCGCTTGACTGCTTCTGTTACACTATTTTACTTGTATGTGTGTGTGTTGTGTTGTCATTTGTAGCCTTTGAGAAAAACTCTACTTGGTCATTTTGGTTGGTAAGAAGTTTGCAACAGCTTATTCTAATTCCTTATTTCTTTTAAAGCACGCAGGCAACACTGGTACATGTCGAAGACCAGTATCTGCACTTTGAAATCACAAGATTATTGTGAAAAAATACTTGTATGTTTCACTATTTTCAACAGTAGGTTTTGAACTCGCGAATCAAAACTATTGTTCTCACAAAAAACTATAGCACTTCAAGCAAAAACTTTTTAAGGGAAGTTTTCCACCATGACCAGCTTTACCCCATGTAAGTTATGTGCAAAATCTGTGAACTTTTATATTTTCAATCTTACAAAATTCATGCACTTTGCACAACTTTTCAGCATGTCGAAAGGAAAAGTTGTTAGAAACACTGGTCTAGTGAGTTTTCAGAACCAAGACAGTTCATGAGAGATTTCATTATATGCTGTTTGACACAAACCTTATTTTCCCAATGTGAAACAAATCCCACCCGCGTCAAAAGTAAGAATTAAATAATTCATAGCTAAACCAGATAGAACTAAAACAGGTGTTTGTTTTTTAATCTTTACACAACCAGTATGAAGTCGTCCTTGGAATCAATTTAAAAATCCAGTTTTTACTAGAGCATGACTTGAGCCTGCAACCTCCAGATTAACAGGCCAGTGCTCTACCAACTGAGCTATCTAGCCCTTATTTTGGGGGTTTCCCTATTTTGTCAATATCTTTATTCGGGGGTACCGGTCAGATGCCATTAAACCTGTAACTGCTGTATAGCCAGGGATTACACCCATGTTTACAATCCAACCTGGGTTTATTATTATTGGAGGCCCACTGTATACTCACTCTACTCCCCTCCTGCAGTATTTTCTTCTGAAGTGGAAGACGGAACGGACTAATTTCTCGACCAGCTTGAACGGCAGATCAATGAGTGGATTAATGAGTGGTGTGAAGCTCACTACGCCAACATCCACCTGCACAAGAAGAGATCAGTTCCCAAAATCACAAATAAATTTCTTTAAAGTAGGGCTTGAAACTTTGCATGCTAGGGAAAACTACTTTGAAATTAGCATTTGCGGTGACATAGACTTGTGGACAAGTCGTTAAATGCTTGTCGAGGTGATAGCGCACTGACTCTCTCTGCGAATTTGTGACACTGGTGATGCTCTCGCGAGACTGCTGGCTTCCACTGGACCAACTGCTCTTGCGACTATTGCCCCTTTTAACTAGGGCAATAGTTGGGGGCCAGCAGCCTCGCTTGAGAGCAGTAGTCTCGTGAGAACAGTCTCCCAAGACAGCAGCAGTAACGCAAGAGTCGTGGGAGAGCTGTTCGCTATCACCGCGACAAACATTTAAGTCTTGCGGCGACATTGTGTCATAATTTCTATGCTCTGAACGTCTTCAGAAGACCTTAAAGATCACACTGATCAAAATGTTAAGATGTTATGCCACCAGTTCTTTCCAAAACCACAACTCTAAGAGAGATTGTGTCAAAGCAAACCTTAGACCTTTGACAACTTTCTTTGGCTCTCCTGTACACAACAAGTAAGTTCATCTGTATCATGTGACACATGATATCATGTGATATATGACACCATGTGATCATATGACACATGACTTCGTGTTTTAAAACCTCTGACTGTGGTCTAATTCTTGCATCAATGATTGCGAACAGACTTTTATACTTTTACCCTTCCAAGGTCTCCAGAAATATAAATAATAATAATAACAATTCCATAAGTGGGAATTGAACCCAGCAAGTTCAAGATCAACCTGAATGAAATCATTCAAACTAAATTGGCTTTTTGTTTAGGTTATTATTTGATCATAAGTGTAAAGTTTTCCTCCCTGTAATTTTGTTGGAGTTTGATCGGATAACTAGCCCCCACTTCTTCATTTTTTTAACAAGTGTTTTTTCTTGCCGTTGGCGGTGCTCTGACAGCAAAGATCTATTCCATCAAATGCAACTCTGGCGCTTCAAAAGTTTTTTCAAACGTGACATTCACCTCAAATAATAATAATCATAATAAACCATTTTTATATAGTGCATATCACCGTGAGGTCCCTATGCGCTGTAAAGGGAAATCAACAATTGTACAAAGTAAACAGATATGTTTTCACCCAGGTTTTGAATTGTTCCCATTTATATCCCTGGGTGAAGAATAGCAATTGTATAAAAGCATACTTGTCATGGACACAAGTGTAATGAGCGGGACTCGAACCCAAACCCTAAGAACTTAACCACTAGAACTCGAGTCCAGTGCCTAAGAGACCGAACGGCCATGACACACATGTAGAAATAAACACAAATAGGCTGACTACAGAGGATAACATTATTTGACGGACAAATTAATAAATATTTCTGTAGATACTTACGTCAGGTTTAGGAACGAAGGCTTTCCCTGGTATTGTGAAGCAATGTTTAACTTCACAGAGATGCTGGGCCATGATACTCAGTCGACTTCTCTGGGAGTCTCTCACCGGGGCAACCAACCTCTACAAATAAAATCATCAAAACAAGTTTTCAATCAACTTAATTCTTTAAAGCTTGAGTGTTTTTTGGTCTTTCTTTCGAGAAATAAAAACAACAAAAACAGGACTCTTCTTCTTGATGATGCATCAAATAAAATGGATGCTTCAAATAAAATTAATAGGTTCTATAGGAGTCAATTCTTTACAAAAAAGTTCTGGTCTGCAATTGTGTGTCTTTCATAAGGTACAGTTGACTCTCGTTAAAACACGATTGCTGGGACTGGTAAAATTACCTCTTATAACAGGAGCATTGTTGTAAGCGGACAGCAAAACAAAGAGAAACAAAGCAGAAGCGAGATTCGAGACTTCAGAATGTTCTCTTAATAAGTGTAATCGCTTTATAATAGTGCTCTATATAACAAGGGTTGGCTGTACATGTGTTAAGAATTGAATTTTGGGGGTTTAAAGTCACAAACTCAACCTGCATTTCAAGCTGGTTGTTCCTAAAGGGAACATTCCAAATGTCGAAGTCTCTTTAAAGATTGTCTGATCTAAGGGTCTTTGTGCAAGCACGCTCACTTCTCTACTCTGCTAGCCATGCAGCAGGAATCGTGCGTACATCAACCACATATAAAAAAATGGAGCAGGAATAACATGTGTAAGAACTGCGGAAAAAATACTGTGGGGTCGAACCAGGTATTTTTCCCGAAATTCATACAATGAAGCTGTACGGACTCCATGTACACATGTGTACACCATACATTACATTACACCATCCCATTACGTTACCCATGCAGTAAAATGAGACTGGCAGGGATCTGTGTGGGCTGGCAGCATGGGCCAAAAATGCTCTACTAACACTTAAGGCCAACTACAGTTGTTCAGTGCAAAACATTATCTAGGAAGAGTGCAACTGCTCAAGGGTTCTTTCCAGGTTAATAAGACGCCCCTTGAGGGATCATACCTCTGCCACCTCCTTCTGGAAAGTCAAGAGCATGCGTGTCCGACCATAGATGAAAGGGCCACTGTGATTGGATAACGCTTCAAGCCATCGTATGATCAGAGGGGTGGACACGTTGAATGGAAGATTCCCGAGGATGTGGATATTTGGAGGATCTAAATTTAAAAGGAAAAACAACAAAAGTAATCATCTTTAAGATGCAAGTTAGTTTGTGGTGACACTATGTAATAAATCTCCTCAGTGAGGGTGTGGTTCTGATGAGCAGAACTGGGGGGTTTACTAAATGTTTCAAATAGTATGCACTGTTTGTCATCAGGAGAATGCAGATAATAATAATAATAATAATAATAATAATCGATTCTTATATAGCGCTTTATCACAGCCCGAATGCCGTATCAAAGCGCTTCTGACATTATTACCCCTGGTCACTGGGCCATATATTTCATTCCTTAAACCATCTCAGCTCCCTGGGGAGTATACAGCCGGTGCTGCGAGTTTACCGCACTCCAAGCTTATCATTCACATTTTAAACCAACTCTGCCCTCACAGGTACCCATTTTATCCCTAGGTGGAGATAAGCAATTATGGTTAAGTGTCTTGCTCAAGGACACAAGTGTCACGACCGGGATTCGAACCCACATCCCAATGACTTAACCACCAGAACTTGAGTCCGATGCTTTTATCCGCTCGGCCACGACACCCCACTAGGAACAATTGGTTCGCTGTCAAGGGATGAGGACCAGAGCAAAGCGTACTTTTTGAAATGCCCAACACTCCAGCTCTTCTCTAAGAGATTAGTACATGCAGATGTCATGGAAAACCATAACCTACATCTCAATGTACCTTTAACAAACCTTGTTTTTATTCATTACCTTTGACTACTTTTATGACTAACTCATAAAAAACTCAGACAGTTTATCCATTCTGATTGGACGAGAGGAGATCCACAGGGCTATGTTTGAACGTGTAGTTGAGTAATGGTAGAAAATGTTTAAACATATGTATGTTGGTGCGCAAGCTTTAGAAGGTGTAATTTAATAATATCAATAATAATAACTAGTTCTTATATAGTGCTTTCTGCGGGCGTCTCAAGCACTTTTCATTAATTAAATTTTCAGACAAGTTTTTGAAGCTATTGAATCATGAGACCCGATTATGTAAGACTTTTTGTAAGAATTTACAAGTTGCTGCGGCGCAAGGTCCTATGGCTTTACATCCCATCCGAAGGACAAAGCAATAATTGTTAAATGTCTTGCTTAAGGACACAAGTGTCAAGACTGGGACTCAAACCCACGACATGCCACAAGTAATACAATTTACACGTAGCGCAACTAATACATATTGGTACTCCATGTAAAATCAATCAGAACATGCACATATGCACACCTGTTGAGCGTTGCATGCAATTTGACCCTTTGAGAAACGGAGCCTGAAGATTTGACAGTAATTGAAAACTTACAGAAAAGTTTTACCCATTACACAAATTTTCCTACATTATTAGCTTTTTAACAAGGGCTAAGACAGTGGTCCTTTATCACACAGCCAGGACCCTGCTGGTTTCAAACGGCCATTTAAGACCTCGTCACCCTCTTGTATTCCCTTACTATCAGATGGAAAACATGGATGTCAAATTTTTGAAACTAAGCAAAGAAAGTATAGCTAGAAGACTGTTACTTGCAGACATTGAACCACATCTCTACCTGCCTAACGTATAGAACAGCACACAGATCAGTAAAGACTGGTTTATCGCAAGCTTCCCCAGGTCCAAAAATGTACATGTATTCTGTTTTTTTCCCCATATTTTTATCTGATGCAGAAAAAGAAATTGTCCGCTCTATTTTGTGTTCACTTATAAATAAAGTATTTTGACCCATATCAAATTATTTTTCTTTATGAGAAATATAACTGGGGAGGCCGATACCATTGTCATGCCAAAACTGATCAAATTTTTGAAACTAATAAACTGATAAATGTCTTATTACCATCTTCCCATGGTCTTTTAAGGTCTTCTGGAAATTCCTCCTCCATGTTGAATTTCATGATGTCTCCATGAATGACCTTTAACCTTTCATTAGCTGCCTCAGAAAGCATCTAGAGGGGGAAAAAGAATCAGTTTCAAAATTAGAGTTGTAGAATCGGGTTGAGGTCATTGTCCTGTGACAACATTTTTGTTGAGATAATTTCCGTTTGTTTTTCGTCAGATGCTGACTAAAAATGTTGACTATTCACAGTTCAGGAAAGATGAGAGTTGATGTCTGTGAAGGTTCCTGAAAATGGCATGTGGCCCTGGGTTTCCCTCTTATACTAGACCCTGGACCTCCCAGATGTTTTACAGGTTTACAGACTCTGTGTATCACTAGAAATACAAGACCTTGTTTGGACACAATGTAGACTATTTCTCTCTCCCTTTGGTGACTGCTTTACTTCTTTCAAGAAAATGTTAATGCTCAAAGGAGATTGGAGAAAATCCTGAAATTAGAGTTAAAAAAACACACCCCTGTGAGTTGTAGATCCTATCTTAGGCTGATCAACATCAAGCAACCTCGGGTATGGCTATGGCTATGGCTATGGCTATTACCATTGGCTACACAAGTAAAATTGCAGAATAGGCCTTGATTCAGACAGGGCCTTCTTAGTTCAATATTTAGTGGCTAGCCTCTTACAGTATTCTCCACAAATTTGTGCATGCCAGCCTTGTGATTAAATCAAGCAGTTACAGTCTTACTAAAATGTTCAAGCCAATGTTTTTTTTCATTGACAATGACATCGTCATGATCAAAGTAGACCTGTGGTTGTACATAGAAATATGAGCTCTCACCCAATTACTAAGTAGTAACTGGGTAAGAGTTAGCCTTGCTCAATGCAGTTGCGGTTTTCACTCCAAATTAAAAATACTGCAAAATCCCACACGCAAGTCCTGTATACACTACAAACTGAGCGCTCACGACACCCGTACCACTACTGTAGCTTATGAGCCATCCACACTGGTAATGTCCGCTCACTACGGCTGTCAGGCCGATTCGCACTTATATTACTGACCGCATACGGAAGCTGTTAGGCCGACTGTTCATGTACAGAGAGCTCACTGCACCACGAGCGTATGCACGCGCACCACCGTACTGTATTACAGTTCTGGACCAGTATGGATTGTACAGAACTTTCATACATTCGGGCGAGTATAGCGTTGTGCAAGAAAAAAACATAGCAAATAAAACAAATAAATATATGAAAACAAAACTTGAGGCTAGGTGAGATATCATTATTCCATGATGTACAGCTACAGGCTTGCTTTAATCATGGCGACATGACCCCTTTAACGGAAAACTTTCAAAAATGTCAATATCGATCTACATTGAACACAGTTTATTACTACAATGAACCATGGAGGTATATAGCTCCATGATTGAACATGTTGAACACAGTTATCAAAACCTTTGTAAAAACACATTCAGTCAATTTAAGCCAAAACGTCATCGCTTATCACTAGGCCGGGCATATCAATCTTCTCTAAGTCAAACCATTTTGGTGTAGTGGAGCTAGAACTAAGGTCACCTGTAACTTGTAAGCATGTGGGCCAAGGAAGTAAGAGTTCAAATATGTAAAGTTGTGTTCAAAAAAAATTTAGTATAAAGGTTTGGTAGTTTTTCTGCCATTTATGAGTCCTTGAAGGAAATTCAATTCCTCAGGGGAACGGAAATAGATATGTCTTGGTATTAATTCTTTAGCACATAAGTTACGCCCTACTTTTTTTTCAAAAAGAGCCAACCTACTGCAGAATGTAGAGTCTTACAAACTTTCTTCCGGGTACGCAACGATACAAAACTGTGACTCCAAGGCAACTTACTGTAAGACTGGGTAAGAATCTTTGATCTTTCTCTACTACCACCAAGCTTGCAGCACCTTGGTTTAGTATGGATCTTGTGATACCGCCTGGTCCTGGTCCAACCTCAAGGACATTGGAACCCTCCAAGTTTCCTGCATGGCGAACTATTTTATCTGTGAAGAAGATAAAGTGGAAGGATTTATCAATTTAACAAAACATTTGGGCTAGAACTTGTTCACTAAAATCTCAATAAATGTGGCGGAGCACAGCTTGAACATTAACCCAAATTAATAAAAAATCAATTTGTTGAGGTTTCACGTTGTAGTGTAGGTTAGTTGAAACTCTATAGACCCAGTTATTTATTACATTTCTGCAGTTAGGAGCTAAAGGTTTAGAAAATTAACAGTGACTGTCAGTTTGGCAGCTTGGTAGGTAGATTCAGTCAAAATATTAAAAAAAACATATTTTGTTTCCATTTTGAACTCAATTACAAATTAAATATGTATCATGCATCAAAAATGAAAGAATTAGTTTAAAAAGCGATTATTTTTGAGAGATAAAGATCAGAGTTAGGGGTAAAAAGTGTTAATGATTGTACTTGTAACTTGATCACTTGATTAGTTTGAGTCGATACTAAATTATTTTCTTATTTAAAGCCAAGGTGTCAATACTGTACATGGTAGTATTACTTGAGTTATTGTTAATTTAACACGTTGACTGCCGCCTACGAGTATATTTGTAGTAACAGGTGTAACGGATTCTGCCACTACGAGTATACTGGTAGAGAATAAAAGGTTTTTGTATTGTTAATTGAACACACTGGCATCACTGAGAACGCAACAAATACGTTTCTAGCAGTGGTGAGGACATACATCCTGAGAATTTGTATTACAACATGTAGACACAAAAAAAGTGTTACCTACTTGGTATGCGTGCATGCGCACCACACTTGGCAAATGGGAACGCCCTACGAATCTATGACCGGCAGTCAACATGTTAAATGATAAGCTGAGTGTAACTAACTTGTTAAATGCTAGGAATATTGTGGGCGTGCAAATTTTCACATACACTGTCAGACAGTACACACATTTTTATACTTACAGAGGTGTCAATTTTTATTTATTTTTTTTTCAAAAATAATGTTGCCAAATGATTCTGAATCCAGCAGTCTTGTAATTCTGAATACTATACGGAATTTGTGAACAAAGCTTTGGCTTTTGTCATCATCAGGTAAAAATAAAAAATAAAAATTTGCATAAAATGTTTTGCAATGGAAGAGGACCTTTATACCATAGACTCCATTGTGTTGTATGTGACGAAGGAGTCCAGCCTGGGCAAGGCTAGTAGTGTACTAGACCCGGTAACCGTGGGACGATGTCAAAATTTTGAAAACAACAGAGTACAGCGCCCCCGTTACTGAGTAGACTAGGCTACTTCCTTGTAGTGAAAAACAGTTCTAGTTAGGAGTAGGTCCAGGCTAGCCCCACAACAGTACTTACTCCTAAAACTATGTGGATCATTAAGCTATTGTCTATTAATGTATGACTGAGTGAGGTTTGTGGAGACGATAGCGAAACGAGCCGTGCACCGCCACAGACACAGTCATACACTACAACAGTGACTAACTAACGGTACCCGCGAACCCTTCGCCAACAATCATCATTATTATTATGATTATTATTTATTCGACCAAAACAACGCAAAATGTACAATAATAAACAAATGAACACAAAAATAAACGTGATAAAAGGAGCAAGAAAACAAACAAAATGTACACAAATAATACAAAATGAACAGAAAAACACAGAATCTAAACATCTTTAAAGGGCCAATACAATAATAAACACAAACAAACTATGGACGGATGAAATAAACAACAAGAAAAACTGCAACAGCTATGTGGGTCAGGGGTACTCCTAGAACTATTCGGTTCGTTCCGCTATCGTCTCCCCGACCCTCATAGGTCATCATGTACAAAATCCTATTCGAAACTTTTTCCCCTTCACGTTTATGCACCTGGACTTCTCTTTTGAAAACGGAGCTCGCCAAAATTAGGCTCTATCTATTTATTGTTTTCAAAGTGAGCTCGGGGTGGGTCCAGAAAATCCACTCCGCAAAAAAAAGGTGCAAAAAATGATAAATTCCCATCGTTTATTCAGAATCGTCGCCTTCCGATAACAAAATGGCTGCCGTCGCTTGTATCACTGGTATGCTGCGTGCAACGCTGGTCCACGACATGCCTTCGCATAGTATTCTGTGTGCAACACTGGTCCACAATAATCAATGGCTTATCTTTTATCCGTAAACCGTTGGTTATTGTGAACCAGCGTTGCGCGCAGCATACCATTGATACAAGCGACGGCGGCCATTTTTGTTATCGGAAGGCGACGATTCCGAATAACGATGAGAATTTATCATTTTTTGCACCTTTTTTTTTGCGGAGTGGATTTTCTGGACCCACCCCGAGCTCACTTTGAAAACAATAAATAGATAGAGCCTAATTTTGGCGAGCTCCGTTTTCAAAAGAGAAGTCCAGGTGCATAAACGTGAAGGGGAAAAAGTTTCGAATAGGATTTTGTACATGATGACCTATGAGGGTCGGGGAGACGATAGCGGAACGAACCGAATAGTTCTAGGAGTAGGTCAGGGGCAGCAAAAGTTAAATGAATTACTATTACCCGCAGGTATGCAGCCCCGCACATAACAAAAGACAGTGATAGGACGCGATTATACAAAGCACACCATTACAAAACTACAAAGAACAATACACAGGCCCGGAATGCATGACCAAAAGGCAAAGAAGCACTGTAATAAAAAACAACTACATGTATCATAAATGAAAGGACAGTTTGAGGTCTCGCATGAAATGGGGTATGAAAGGGTTTTATTACGGCGGAGTCCCTGAAGTGATAGCTGGTGAAAAAGTGTTCCAAAGTCTGGGAAAACTGCGAGAGGGGGAGTGAAAAAAAGCTTGAGTATGAGCAGGCAGGTGACGAAATGTGAGGGATTCTGGATGACGGGGGTTGACAAAAACATTATCCGTGATGGCTTCGCATTTACACAATTCATGCAAGCATTTAAATATGAATGAACACAACAAGAAATCTCTTCTTGGAAAGTGACAACCAGTTCAGCAGGCCCAGTCTATCCTCGTAAGACATCTGACCGCGCCGTTGTTTTAGGGCGATGCGGGTAGCAGTACGCTGCACACGTTCAATTTGCTGCTGTTGGGAGACTGTGTGCACGCCCCAGCAGGGGATGCCATATTCGAGGATAGGAAGGACCAGAGATTTATACAAGGTAAAAAAAGGCTTTAGT
Source organism: Pisaster brevispinus (assembly GCA_023634235.1). Taxonomy (NCBI): domain Eukaryota; kingdom Metazoa; phylum Echinodermata; class Asteroidea; order Forcipulatida; family Asteriidae; genus Pisaster; species Pisaster brevispinus. Next base: position 7,539,519 of record JAMKCF010000007.1, read on the forward strand.
GGAAGCACCTCCAGCAACAGCACGAATAAAACCTAAAAATCATACATGCTACTATACTATCTGTATCTGTGTCTGTCGAGTACTGCAACAAACTCCTCAGGGGATATATAAGTTGCAGGTGTGGTGTGGCAAGTAGACAAAATTTAGTGGTGAGCTCCCCTTATGAAAGTGGTCATTTGGATTTTATCTACTCTAGCCTAAATGGGAATGAAGATATGTGAACGAGATAATCAAGTTATGTTTTCTTTAATGTCCACAATGTCAGTAAAGAATGAGACAAAATAAAACATTTATTAATTCACCAACCTGTCAATTTCAAGTCCAGCAGGAAGTTTTGCGCGAGTTGTCGTTCAGCCCTCAAGCCGTACAACCGAATGATGTCTCGAATCGTTGGCAGTGGCGGCAAACGAAGGTGGACCATTTTCAAACTTAGAAAACAAAACTTCCCCCGAATCAATACTTTGATAAACACAATCACATGATCCTATGAACTTGGATTACTGATAATTTCGTTAAAAGTACTAAATCACTTGAACGATCTAAGAGAAATTAAGAATATTTATTCAGCACGAATCTGATTCTTCTGAATGATCGCTCAAACTGTCCACATGGTTTTGTTGTTATGACCTTTGACCTACCCATACTCACTATCCTCTTAAAATTTAGAAGATTGTTTAAAGATTGTATACCTGTTTACGTTGTTTACTACTAGATATATATAAAAATAATAAACTACAAGTTTTTCTTTTTCTTTTTATTATTATAAAATATGTCAATATCATAATATCAAAAATAATATTTAATAAGATAGGGACGCAGTTACCAGGCATGCTGGGATAAAACCGTTGAAGTTTGCCCTAATTTGGGCCCAAATACCAATTTGTGTACTAGTACCAATATATTATTGTTCGTCAACGACCGTCATGGTTGTTATAAACCCCGCCCCCATGCTAAACTCGAAGAGCTTTTTCGAACATGTTGCAGCCTCGTAATTGGTAATTTGGTATTATCACCTATTGTTACTTACTATTTAAATGAGATAATACTGCAAAGTGCCACATTTCATGCTTGTATGGGGCGGCCAGGGCCTTTTTTTCTGCCATCGAAATAGACCCTTCCCATATCAGGCGAAGGAAAGCCACATTTACAATACATTACAGCCACACGGCTGCTTTGATCATGACGACACATCCGTCCCCTTTAACTTAAAGTGTTACTAGAGCGATTTGTGCTGCGGTTCCCTTCTATAATAAAACTGTAGAATGATACTTCATTATGTCACATAAAAAAAAACCCAAAGAGTTGGCTCTTTTGTTCATGCTAAAAAAAATACTTTTATAGACCCATTTTTTTGCACTCGCCACTCCGAATCGCGAAAAGACCCCCCACGTAGAGTCCCTGTGCACACAGCTTCCGCAAACAACTGCGTGACGTCACAGAGTGGTATAGGTCTTGTGTTGTCATACACAACAGCGTGAAGGAAGCCATTACTTTCCCTTCGCTTAGGCTTGTTTCATGAATTCTCCTGCATATTTCACCATGGCTGAAAGATCACAGTGTAACAGAGGATGTCATCGGTGACAGCAGTAGCGACAGTATTTATTCTGGTAGTGATTCCAGCAATTTCAGTTTGCCTGACCCCGCTGCCGACGAAGTCATAAGGAGTCCGTGGTCAGAGTGGTGCAGAACCGTACAGGTTCGAGCCCATTGCCCCGGTAGGCCAAGGCGGCGAAGATGACGACGAAGAGGAATCCAATTAGGACAACGATCGTCTTTTAAACACAGACTGGTGAGTAGAGGGGACTTCTAATACATTCCTGGTTTTTATTTAGTGAAGGTGGTTGAAATTTTGACTTGATTTCATTTGAAAAGCCACAAAAAAATGCCTCAAAAATGAAAAAAATACCCAACAAAATAGCTTGTAAATAAAAAACAACCGCCTGCTTTTCAGACGGGTGCCCTGCCTCAATCATGTAAACTACGCGGTTGTTGTGGCAGGGCACCCGTCGATACATGCGAGATATGGATCGTGATGGACGGTTTCTCAGCTCATATTGACTAACAAAATCGTCAATTTGGAGTACAAAACATGATCGTGAGTACAATTAAATGACTGATGTTGCATCTTAGACATATCAAGAAGCCAGTACGTTTTTTGTTAAAACTTCTGGGTCTAGTTCTACACTAACTATTGGGTTTGTAAAATCCTTCGCCTTGCCCGGTGATTTTTGCCGATTGACTACATGTATCTTCATGCCACTGCCAGTACACACATGGATCACCACACACGTGTGAATTGTACAGGCATAGTTTACGTAGTGAATGATAGTCATAATAATAGTGCCTAGTACTACTACAATGTAGTACTACGTTTTACACTAGTACATCCTACATGTACTGTTCAGAGAGAACATGTTCATGATGATAAAGTTTAATTGATAGTTATGTATATTTTCACCACTACTATTACTAAAAAAGTACTAGTTAGTACTAATCATGCTAATTGAATAATTTTAATTAAAAAAGAAAAGAAAATAGATGCAGAAAACTGTTTTGCTTTGAGGTTTTTTTTATTTATTTTTTTTACTTATGGGTTAATTAACTATCAAGCTCCATTCAAAAATCAAACATTGTTTTGACGGCATTAGTAATGTAAGCTAGGTTGGTATTTCGACCCCTGAATGTGCAAAATAACTTGTTTATCCCGAATTACCCTTCACCTTACGCAGTAATCCTATCCAGTGTGGTATTTAATTTTAGTGCACCTTTTTAACCATCAAAGTTTAAAAGTAATTTGGGGTAAATGTTTTGACGCAATGCATGGGTGAAATCCTAAAATAGTTACTTACTACATGTACATGGTCTAATCATTCAAAGATGTGAAATATTGGGATCAAGTCCCCCCCCCCCACACACACATACGCAAACTTGTTGGGTAGTATTGTTCAATTAATCAATTGTTAAATGTAGTGTACCCTTTAAGTTGGCATGTGTTGGGGCACACACCCCACCCTTATGGATCCGTTTTGTGGGGTCCTGCTATTGCTGTTCTATTATTTTCTTTTTCTAAATAATTTCTCTATTGGGTCCAAGTTAAATGAAGAATACCTTGTGGGGTCCATCGTTCCGTTGTTTTCCCACAAGGACCCATGCATAAGCCTACACTTGTATAGGCTTACAAATAACAAAACAAGAAAAAGACAAAAGGAAACCTACCCCTCCCCCCCAAAAAAAAAAAAAAAGAAAAAAAAAAGAAAAAAAAACATAATAAAATTTAAAAAAAATATTTATATATAAATATTAAAAGTTAATGAATAAAGTAATCCTAGTTTTAGTAATATTAAAACTTGTTTTTGCGAGGTTTATTTGTAAATGAACTTCACAAAAAGTATTTGCACACATCACAATGTTAAGGTTTTTTTCTCTCCTCTCCTCCCCCTTATTATATCCAGGTGTACTTGTTGACATTGCATCATGCAACCTGATATTTCAAATTGACAGATTTGAGGATCAACCTGGATGCTCAGGACCAGTGTATCAGCCAGCATGAATGGTTGGAAGCCTACTGTTTGCATCCTGCAGTTCTGCAGACTGCACATTTACAGTACCAAGCTCAATATGGAAGAAGGGGTGTACAGGGAACAGTTGACAAGTAAGTAGTGTTTTAAGACAAAAGTGATTGTATGTTTAAAACTCTTAACTGTTTAATAATATTAACAGTATTGTACATTGACAAAGTTCAACAAAAGACATTGTGTTTTGTCTCCATATACACCATGCTGTAAATAAACATGTACACTGTACAACTTTAAATAGAACATAGAATCAGATCATAAAAAATCATTAAAAAATTACATAACTCTACAGAAAGTTACAACTGACTCCTTCCATTTTTGTAGTATTGTTTGTATGGTCAACAAGATTACATGTATAAAGATAGATTGGTTGATTCCGCAAAATAAATGGCTACACTGTATTACTGTATGAACTAGTATAGTAAATTCACAAGTTTACTTACTTGGTACTTATACTTTTCTGTTTATTAAATTCTTATTAATCTCCAGGAAATATCGTCATGTGGCTTACCGTCAAGTTCCACTCCCATGTTGTGTGGTGAATAAAATCCATACCCGAACCAGAACCCAGATGGAAAATACAAATGCTTCAGCTATCCCGAACTGGATCAACTTTAATTTTTGTGTATGCACTTTTCATGTACATTGTACTTCTTTCAAAATTATTTTTGCTGTTTAATATTACTTTAGACATGGACATGCAACTTATAAAATAAATAAAAATAAATAAAAACTGCCGAGGTAATATATTTGCATATAAACAGTGTTTTCTGATTTGTGTGACACTAAGGAAAGACATGCATCCCTGTATTGATGACCAAACTTGTCAGAGTTCACTCTACAGTACAAAAGCTGCCAATTACTTTAATATAGGGATATAACATTACAATGACAATAAAATGACAAAGTAATAGTGTGTAAAGAAAATATGAGAAATTTTGGGGCTATTTTTACTGTCGTGTTAATAATTGTTTCCTGTGTAACATTTCCTAAACTTACATTTTTCATAATAAAACAAACAGTGGTGCATTGTGATCATATCATATCATTAGACCCCTACTTGGTTTGGAATTTAATCAAACAGCATGGTATTTCCAGAGGTTGCAATTAAAGTTTAAACAGAATTTTGTGGTAGCCCCCAAAACAAGTAATTTCAAGATTTTACTAGTAAGTCCTCAATTAAAAGTACATGTGTCCTGCACAAAAACAGTCTTATTTACATATTGAAATGTTGGTTGTGCTGGTAAAACCACAAGCCTATGTATATAAGTAACAGTGTTAGTTTTTTACCCCCTCTTTTTTATTTTGGTAATGAAAATGCCCACTTTGAAGTATTTTACAGCTCTTTATTTATGTTCGTGTACTATCTTTTATTTTTGGAAAAATATTATATTATGTTGACACTCTCATGGTAATTTTTTGCAATGTTTCTATCTCAGAAACCCAATTTAGCTCTGCACATATAGATTTATACAGTACTTTCCTAACAACGTCAAACTTCTTATGCTAATACTGTTTTTGTTTTGTTTAATTTTGGCAAAAGTATTCCACAGAATGTTGCTTGTGAAAGTATTGTAATCAACCTTTAATATATAAACTTTCTATTGCAATATCAACTTGTGATAAATTAAAAGAGTTTGAGTAAATAAACATTTTTTTTGGTCCACAACATGTATCTGTTAAATAATTTACATACTCCTTTAGCTCGTCATTTTTAGCCTCCTGTAAAACAATATCAACTTTCTAGATTCTATATTTAGTTGAAACTCTATTTTTTTAATTATTCTAAATTCCGATTCAGACTACGATAATAACCTTGGTATCTGAGCTGTAGGTCGATGAATCATGGGTTACGGTACTTCTAAACTTTTCAGATGATGACGACGTCAATTCCTAAGAACAAACAAATACATGTACATGTTTAAATTTGACATATGAACAAAATAATTTTTGGCAAATAATATACATTATAAATGTGACATATAAAGGACACTTGATTTGAACTGACCTATCACAAAATGATTTCACATGAGCTGAACACAGGAATAGTCTCCTAAGTAAATATGTCATGTGTGTGAATTGTACACTTTCAAGAAATTACGACATGATATTCAGTATCTATGTAATGCTTTTCAATCAAATTTAATTAGTAAAAATGTTGTTTTAGAAGAATAGATGGTTAGGAATATTAAATAATTAACATCTACCTCATCAGATGAATCAATCAGATCACTTGATTTTGTGGACAGTGTAGCAGACGCTGAAGAGGTTGATGGTTTAGCTGATGACAGTACAGCTGTTCCTCTAGGTTCAAACATTTACTTCAGCATCTAGCAAAAATAAAATAGAACAATTTTTTTTATTCACCACACAAATCCATAACTGAATTTTTATTTATGTGTTTTTATGGTTGTTATTTGTTTTTGTTTTGGAAAGACACTCACTAATAATATATTTCACTCATTATATGACCAAGAAAGATCTTCCATTATAGTTCCATTCATACTGCCTGAGGCTACTGGCTAGTCAGTACCATTGGCAACAGGAGGATACATATGACTATTATGAAAAGTTAGTTGCAACAACATTGAACTTGAAGGAAACATTCCCCATGTATTGTATTTGTAACGATGACAGGATTATTTAATTAAGGAAGGGATGTAATAAGCTACCCACTTCTATTTTACAGAGAGATATACAATGTATACAATGATGTAGTTATTGTTTACGACCTGTTGAACACCATTTGACACCACCGGTCAAAACATAATACTAATCACATTGCCGGTTGGTTTTGCCCAGTATCCGGACACGTCTTTCTTCCCGATCTCAATCTCATCTGATCGATCGTTTCATACATAATACAGCATGCAATAAATGCAAGACCACCATGAAATGTATCACATAAATAGGGCAAACACATATAAAGATTACCATGCACACGTCGAAGCCGCACTTCCTTGAAAACATGGGAAACTTTGGCTGGGGGCCGGTCCGATCATGCCTGCATGCTGCGGCCAGTCCCCACTTTCGTCCCACTTTACTGTTTCACCAACCACACACTCACCCTTGTTCGCTCCAGTTTTTTCCCCTCCGTTCTGCCCTTTCACTCTGTGGCTTTTCATCTTGTTCCCCGACCACGATGTAGAAATATTAGGGGTCTTCAGTGTTGTTGGAACTGCACCAGTTTTCAGGGTAGTTTTAGGGGTGAATCCAAACCGTTGCTTGAGTTCGGTCGATGTATCCAAGCACAGAAGCAGTCGTCGGTGAAGTGCTTCCCGGTGAAGTACGTGCGTGCGATGCACATATCAACAAACACTTCGAAACGTTGAAGTTCGATCGCGTTGAGTTTACTAAACGTATCGATTGTCTCCTAATAACAGAATCTGCTGAAAATTTTAGGAAGCTGAGTTGAGGATTTTTAGTGCTGCTCCTTGTGCAGCCTCCAACAGCACACGTTTTTGGCATTTTAAGTATTATCCAGACCCTTTAGCAATGACATGTATCAGGACGTGTGATTCTCGACGGACCTTTCGCATTGCTCGCACATTGCTGCAGCCGTGATTGCGCAACATCATCAACGACCTAGTCCACCCTGTGACGTCATGATCTTTCTAACCAATCAAACGCCCTCAACGGCGAAATGCTTTCAAGTTTTGCCAAATCCCCAATAATGACCCTTTTTTTGGATGCGATATTACAGACAAACTATGAACCCAAATAACTTAACTTACTCATTAAATAGTAGTCTGATATAATGTCTGCAAGGTTTACAATCTTTTCTGCTTTCCCCAAAATCGCTCTAGTAACACTTTAAGGAAATACTCTTCAGATTGGTCATATCACACCGGGTGTGTACATGTATATTGAAACATTTGTGAATGACTCTACACGTTTAAAAATCAAATGTATTATTGCTTCGACGCACAAACGATTTGTAGAAGAATCGTAGTAAAAAAATGGTATACAGTTATTATCCCAACGACTCTATTATTATTCATAACAACCAACGCTTAAAAAAAAAGACCAAGGCAAGCAGGTGGCAATTCTATGAACTGGGCGGGGCTTATTTCTGCCGCCGAAATTGCTCACGTACTTTCGTGAGGGTATCTGTTGATATGCAAATGAGTTTCCTAGCGAAGTTTTTTGACAGCAAGTATCATGTGCTCTATGTGTGCGCTGCAGTTGTCGTGTGTACTACTTTATACAGGTTAATATGTGTGGAGCATGGCCGATGGAACAACGTGGTTGGAGTTCAGCTTGCAGTTTCGGACCTCGCTTTTCTTACGAACATAATTACTAGTATTAAGGAGTGCACGCTCATTTCATCATTACCCTTTACGGGACAACTCATAGACCAGAACCGGACTACAGAGGAATTCAAAATTGCCTCAATGGTTATTCAACTTTATCGAAGAACTTGCTGTAGTTGTTGGGAGGTCTCGCACCGGGGCATGGCATGGATATAACATAGAGCTCCCCTTCCTAGCTCTATGGATATAACGAGCACGGCAGGGTCTTCGACTTCGCGCTGAAGAGAACCCAACGAGGGACACGACATACATACTGCCTCACCTGCTTCTGCCGGTAAGATAAAATACGTATGAGTTTTTTTCAAAATAGTTATTTATTAAACTCTACAAACTTCCGGGTCAAAGTTGACCCTGATATCGGGTCACAGGGGGTCAATCGCGACCTGGATCTGGGTTAATTAGAGTGTACCTTGCCTGAATTTGTCAGCAAGTTAATAGAATTATCACCTGCTTGTCTTGGTTTTTTAAAAGTATTTTTTAGAGGGCTTTACCACAAGTGCTCCAGGTTGAAAGTCAACCCTCCTAGGGGTACAATATTGCAATATTGGAAAGTTTTTTAACACTCCCTAAAAGCTTTGACCTTCGAGTCTTTGATTAAAAGAAAAAGTTGTGGGTTTACATTTCATCAATAAAGCTGTTTTTTTCTCTAGTTGGTGTAGTGTACCCTATGAAGGGAGCTAAACTTTGAGATTTTGATATAAGTTATCGCTTAAAGACATCCAAAATAAGTCAGTGATCATAATATTAAAAGACAGGTTTAAAACAACTACTCTCTTGAGAAATGACAGGTAATTTTAATACAGGCATATTGAAAATGTGAAGGTCATAAAATAGTGTATGGGTGTGTGTGCGTGGGGGGGGGGCTTACCAAGCAATTCGATTCAAATGAGTTGGGTTACCACAAATTTACTCGAAACATCAACTAATAATTATTTCTTTATGCAGGCTTTCATCTTTCTGAACTGTCTTTGCCCAATGTGATTGAAGGAAGGCGTCTGTGGATTGTGTGGTAATGGTGACTCTGGCTGACCAGTGAAGTTGAAGGTTTCTTTGGAGTGTGTGGTATTGGTTTTCTGACGATTTGGAGATCTACAAAGGTAGGACAAGATCTTAGGGACATTTTAAAGGTACGAGAACTCTTAACCAATCTTTTTCTCCATCAAGCCCCGCCCCTTCTTGTACAGGTACTTGTTGACGTTGTTATCTTGTTTCCATGGTTATCTTGTTTCTCATGGTCGTTTTCTGGTAGCATGTTGGTCGTGGCCAGTGTTGCTAAAAGGTTTTTTTTCCCTCAAGTTAATGGAAACTTTCTAAGAAGTTGAAGTTGACGGAGTGACATTGCCATGTTTATTTTAATATTGTCATAAAGTGAATCACAGTAAACCATAAGCTTTACTATTTAAGTGTGTGAGTCTTGAGCCAACTCCTGACTGCCCCCGTTCTAGAGCAGAAGTAAATTTAGGCCTAACAACACGCCTTCTTTAGACCAACAGTAGTGGCAACGAGATAATTCTGTAATTCAAATCCAGTTTATGAAAATTCTTGTCTGAGAAACATTATAAGATTAATTTAGATTAAGCTAAATTGATCAACTATACTATTTCGAATTCAAGAGAAAGTACTTTCACAAGAATATTTACTTACTCCACAGTTTAAAGCTAACACTATTTAAAATTATCTTCAGTTTGAATAAACACAACGAACTCTACAAAGTGAAACAACACGAGCTTCTTAAATATACACAACACCTGCAGATCAAATCACTATGAATAGAGTGGGCTACTTTAAATTTTAGACATGATGATCAAGCTTAAGCTGACTATAGTTATTCTGTTTGTAGGCCAATGTGTAAGGTAGTGCCACTATGTTAGCCACGCCCCTTCACACACTTAAATTGATCAAACGACTGTCAGTAGCCCATATGTACGTTTGGTAAATACTACAAAAAATATAAAGGCAATTCTTGGTCAGAAATACAGCAGCGTTTGATAGTATAAAGCATTTTGAAAATCGTTTCACTTCGAAGTGATGTGGTTATGGAAAAATATGTCAGTTTTGATCCCCCAAAGTTTGGATCTCAGAAACGTTTCTGTCAGAAACGTTTCTCAGATTGTGTGTTCAAATTACGAATTATTCTTCCTCCGTGGACATAACTGCTCCAGATATTCGGTGATATCTCAAAAACGCTACCACCTTATGAAATGAAATGTTCACATGTTAGTTTTATTGCATACGTCTACGTATAAATTTATATAGGACTAAACTTATCAAACGGATTCAAACCAAATGTTTACTTTGCTATAGTTATTATGTGAGGTTAAATAATTCTGTAAGAATACCGTATATTGTAATAATTCTTTGGAATAGCTATCCATAATGGTTCACAAAGTCTCAAGGTCTAGTTAGTTTGTTATAATAAATACCTTTGGACGAATGATCTTTCTTTTTGCGATATTATACACACACAATTAAGTAATGTACATCACTATTTGAAGCCGGCAGGAAGTAGCAAGAACTTTTAACGCGTGCAGCACAGTAATACACGTGACGTAATTATTTATACCAAGTGCTTTAAAGTTTTATTTGTGCTTAGACTTCGCACTTTTCGAACACCAAAAAATTGTGCTTTCTATCAAACTGAATCAGTACAAATGATGCAACATTATTTATCATTATTGCGTATATAATGGACATTATAGTGTGTTCAAATTTACATATGTGTCATGAATGTCACATTTCCAAAATGTTTACATGATGAAGGTCTGTCGAGCGCAGTCTATTTCAAGAATTACAGGACCCGACTGGGTATATAACTCACTGTATACTTATTCGTGGATTTGAAAAAAATAACTTTATTCTTGAGAAATTGCTTTTTAATCAACCTCTGTTTGGTTTCTTTCTATACAAAAATTACTGTCTTCGCGGAAACACCAGTCATCTCATTTTCTATCACCACAGTCTTGTGTTCACATTATGTACGCATTAGTGTACAGACCACATGAATAACGAGATAATGTACATCATAAGTCGATAGTTTGAACAGATAATTCATTAACGGTTTAGCCACGGGCTACTGCGTACACCAAGCAGCCTGGCTGATCATCTGCCTTCAAGTCTGCAGCCTTTACATCGAAGAGCCTGCACTGACCAGAAGTCATGACGTAGTCGAAAGACCAACACCCGTAATTCTTCTAAGGCAGAAAACAATGCATGGATGACTTCACGTGAAGGACCGACAGAGGGCGTGGGTTGACAATACATTTCCCTTCAAAAAGCAAGGACAAGATCGTGCCAGTGGTGAATGACGTGTCCATAGTCGATGCAGCTGTAAACAATGATCGAGAAAAGACAATACACGAAATATATTAAAATACATGAATGAACAGAGACGTTGCTGGTTCATTCTGAGATTGTTGTCTTTACACATCTTCAAAACTGCTCTTCTCGATCACAGTAAAGCAAGAACTCACAACAAGAAATTTCTTACAAGGGTTCTTGTGACCCTCGCTCTATGTTGTGACATTCTACACAAAATGTCCTTCTTCAAAATGCACGGTACATTAAAAAATAATCACTTCTTTATTAAAATAATGTCTTACTTGTTTGAAGACAGACTTCCATGGGATGCTCTTCAATCATCACTTCGCACAGTGCTAGTGCTTGTCCAATAGGAACCACGTCGTCGACGCTTACGTACCGGGCAATCACGGGTGGGTCACATAACATCGTTATGTGTCCCCCAGGGGCCGATGCTTGGTCTGGTGTCACTGCTGACCCACACGCGGCATTCTTAAAAATGATTGTCTCTGTGCCTGCTCTCACGAAGGCGCCAGACAAACGGTCATCTGTCAGTGGAAAGAAGAATTGCACCTACTTTAGTAAACTTTGTTTTATTTTATATACTGAAACTACAAAAGTTAATTATATTTATGTTTAAGGGTACCAATGTTCTTATTTCTTTTTTGACTTCGGGGGGGGGGGGTGACCACAAATGGTGCCCTCCTGCGTATTATCCCCGGTTATTGAGTGTGTTTTTTATTACTTTTTTAATGAAACTTGCCACAAAAGTTCAATTCACCAAGTTCTACCTGATGACGTACAAATGAAGGTATATATACATTTTTCAATTTTTTGGGTGATTTTTCTTTAATTAATCAAAGCGTTTTTTTTTTCTTCAAAATTATACAAAACTTGCAACTTTAATAATCGGGTGACCGTTTGGGGCGGTATAATATGGTTTATCCTTTCTTAAAAAAGCCAATTTGTTTAGTTAAAAATCTTTATTCCTGCCAATAAAGACGGCTCTGGTGCAACGATGAGGCCTGATTGATGATACACTTGGACTAAAAACAAACAAAATCCAAGATGACCGCCAGATATTATAATGGTGGCTAATTTGAATTCTTACAATTTAAACATTTCTTGGAGAAAAAAACCCCCAAAACACACACACACAAAAACGCGTTAAAAAAACCGTTAAAATCATTTGACCCAAGATCAAGACAATTGTTGCCATGGTAACAGCTGTGACACAATTTTTTATTTACAATAAGATTCTAGATAAATACCGGGAAAGGTCAGAAATGTTGGTGGTGAAAAATAATGTTGTGCCCCCCCCCCCGGCCCCCCGTCCTGATGGGGTTGACGGTTTGGTAATTTTTTCCTTCATAATATTGTGGCATTGAAGTCCCCTGTCGGTATCACAAAACAGCGCCCTCAACCGAACACCAGTACACTGGATTGTTCACAAGATACCCTAATTTCTCCTATCAGTTCAGTCCTCAAACTAGCGGTATTAGAATGATATCTCAAATATGATTTTGACTTAATTTCACTTACTACAGCAATCTCCTCTGTTGACAAGGGTGATATGACCGAGGCAGTGGTTGGTCCCCAAATCGACCTTCCACCACGGATGCGAGTTGTCCACTAGAACAGGAATACATGAGTAATGTGCAAGCTACAGAGACTTTAAATTGTGTACAATAATATTTATGTGACGCAAAAACAAACAAAAATACTCAAACGAAAAAAAATCCATTTAATGTTTCTTAAATCATTACATTAGCTGAATTTTGTTTACTGTTTAAACAAAATGGCTGCTCTGGGGTTTAGGCCAGTTTTTCGAGAAGAGAATCGAAACAAAAACAATGGCCAGTCCCATATCACAAATTGTGTACAGGGATTTCATGGCACTGTTGTTTAGTGGTTTAGTAGTGTCAATCAGGTTTCCATGTCTACAATTTGCCTTTTTTTATTTAAAAACCCCAAAATAAATAAGACCGCAGTTTTCCAGGCCATTGTCCACATGACTGTACGAGACCAAAATTATTCTAACAAATATTACTGTATTAAGTCTAATTCGTCCCACATATTAGAAATACAAATTCAGCTTTCTGTATTCAAGCTCTTACAAAAACATGTAGACCGTGCCAGTTTATTTGGGACCACCTGGGTCTCATCACGTATGCGTGAAGGAAACGAACTTGCACACTTTGGTCCTGATTTTCGAAAACGCACGAGACTTGATCGAGCATACAATGCACTAGCCGTAGTCTATGAACCGCCGACGTATTATTGGATGCTGAAAACACACTGACATGAAAAAAATAAAACTGAAATCACCCACACTTGTTCTTAGATCATTATCTATCGCTAGATCTGCTGAAAGACGAACTCCTTGGTGTGAGTAAGTCGATATCTGGGTGGCTCGCATTCCGCGAAGATCTACAGCTGAAAGTATAACATACAGAGCATGTTCAAAAGCCATGGATACAATCACATATCAGTGATGTGTTACCGGTTCGATTGTTCAAGACTTATATGCAGTTATGTACAACACTCACGTGGAAAATCAAGGCACTAGCAGAATATCAGGTAAACCAACACGCGGATTTTAAAGAAAACTTGACCTAATGTGTTTCACATGGCACAGACATCAGCCCTATGGTGTAAATTTACATGTGAAAACGAGATTACTGCTGACCCACGGGTGACCACTGGCTAAAATACGATTAAAATTATAACAAATCTAGACCCCTCCCCACCCCAACCCCACCACATCCACCCCCCCCCCCCCCCCCCAAGTGTGTGGACGAGACCCCTTAAAATGCAATTAACCATTTTAGGGATCAAAATAATATATTATGTTAGACTGTAAACTTGATCACAATTTGTCTAAATGACTTCGTGAGCGTTTTCATACACCAACCACTTCCTTTAGATCAATATCACTCTGCCCGACACACAACAATTCCAGATGTGATTTTCACTTTGATGCACACACACACTTCTCGCCTCAACTGTTTGTACACTTTTAAATCAATTTTGATTTTCATCACTCCTTGGAAACGTTGTAAATTTCTTTGAGATTGCTTGAGTGATTCTAACTGACGCCTCTTTGTTGTTGATGTCAGTCTGCTCTCTACCTATACACTGTGCAGGAACAAGCTTCATGGACCAAAGCATCACAATTGAACTCAACATATGCTCATTTAAAATTACTACCTAACTTATACAGTGCCCAATGAGCAAAATTTAATGGTCTTTGTTTAAGTAATGAACCGTTAAATTAGAGTCAACAAATGTGTGGGGAAAATATTATAGAAAAGTAAGAAAAAAAATTGCCAGAAATTTGCTTTTTGGCTACACGGCAGCTAACGGCTGTATGGGGATTGGCTTCTGACTGGCACCCCACCCCAAAATACATTGACCAAATAGGGAGACTGACAACATAGGGCTAGAAAGCTCAGTGGGTACGTTAAACCGGAGGTCGTTGGTTCAAATCTTGCTCTCGTCAATTTGTCTTTCTTCAACCCAAGTTTATATATTTTTAAACTGAAAAATACCAACGATGTGAATTTCAATTATTGCATAGGGCCGGGGATGGGGGTACGGATATACCCTGGGTAGTAAACCACTGTGTTGATTTACCCTTAGCCCGCAGAGAAATAAGGTAGACTACACTAAATCATTCTGCCAAAAATCAACACGAATTTTATTTATCTGAATAGCTTTCCCAAACAAAATGAGAGAGGAAAATTGATTCCACACTAATGTGTGCTGGATCAATAATGGTAACATTAACGTGTTACATTGTGACTTTGTTCGTATCAGGTAGTACCAATCAATTGCTATATTATTTTGTTCAAAAAGTGAGAATTTGTTATTTTACATGTCACGTTAACAATTTTGTAAACAAAATATGGACATTATTGAAGAAATACGATTTGTTTACCAAACATCGGCAAAAGCTACCAAAGGTTCCCTTAATTTGAGTCAGAGTCCACTACAGTTGGGTTGAAACACTTACGTGTAAGTTTGAGGCACCAGCAGGACGATAGCGGGCAACACCACACAAGGATTCCAAAAAGAAATATCAACAGGGTTTTATCTAGTAACATTCCCTCGCTCTGAGCCATCTTGACGAATCACGAATCCTGGTATCACGGTTACTAACTTTACAACAATGTGAAAATTAGTGACGTGTTCCATGCAAGCTGATAATTTGTCTGAGTGACGTCAACAAATTAACACAGGCACGCACATGCGCAAAATATGGCTCACGTAAAATAAGGTTGCTCCTTTTAAAGAAGCAAACACGGCTGCAGAGAAATACCGAACTGTCATCGTCTGTCAGAGTCTGTGCTACAGGGGGCAAAGGGGGCATTTTCCCCGTTCGGATATACTCTCTTTCCCCTTCCCCAAATTCCCATCCAATTTTTTCCCAGAAATTGAATTTTAACTCCAAACCATTGCACTCACATTATTACAATTACGTTCGCGTTTTCTCACCCCGAAACGCTTTAAAGTCTTTGGTAAGTCAACTCTTGCTTGTAGATAAAAAGAAAAGGTAATTCATTGGTAATTTTAGCGATCATTTTTGTTATACCCATGTTAAACAACAACATTGAAAAAAAGAATACTGTGTTGTCCTATAAAGAAACAACAGAATTCTGTTTTCGTCAGTGAGTCTTTTGTGTTCGTTCAAAAGCGTTCTTATTTCAACGGTGACGAAAACGGGGACGGCATTTTGGGTTTTTTCAAATGAACCTTGTCATTGAATTGGATTGAAGAATGACATTAATGCGGAAGCACAGAGTAAGAGGAGTGTCTTTGTATAGTTTGCTAACACTAACAGTTTTGAAAAACTACGAAGGATTCGAATGAAGGTACACTAATATGTTGTTATGTTACTGATAATGATGCCCAATCAAACAAAGTGTTCTAAATATTCTGATAACAAAGGGGTGCAACATCTTACACAATCAATAACTCAGTACCAGTATCTTCATTTAATAATAATTTTAAACAAATTTCACATAATGACAATGCTATAAATATATTAAAGCTTTTATTAAGTAGAGCTGCTAAAACCAAAACTACTCTGAGTAGACAATTGCTAAGCAGAATTAGATTTTAAGCAAGAACCCCCCCATAAAAAAACACACAAAAAAAACCACAAAAAACAACAAAACAGCAACTTAAGAGTAGTATGCGATTAATGATAAAATTTCCGTACTTTGGAAACACATCACGTGACAAAGTATTCTTTGTATACAATTTCCTTTCAATGGTGCTCACCATACATCTTGGTTGGATTTAGTTTTTCAAAATCTTCAGTGTCCCCTAACCTAGGATGGGTTTAATAACTCAAAATCTTTAGTGTCCACTAGTTTGGCCGGATTTAACTTTCTACAAAATCATTGTCCACTAATCTAGGTTGGATTAATTTTTTTTTTACAAACCTTCAGTCCCACCTTATCTATGTTGGATTAAATTTTCTAAATATTTAGTGTCCACTTATCTAGGTTGGATTTTATTTTCAAAATCTTTAGTGTTTCCCCTAATCTAGTTTGAACTTGATTCTTAAAATCTTTAGTGTCCCCTAATCTTGGTTGGATTTAATTTTCTTTAAAGACATCAAAGCTTTTAATAAGTGGAGCTGCTAAAACCACAACTACTCTGAGTAGAGACAATTGCTAAGCATAATTGTAAGCAAGAAATGCCTAAGAATAGTATGCGATTAATGATAAAATTTCCGTACTTTTACTATTGTAATACATTGATAATTCCAAAGTTTGACATAAATTTAGGGTTGCTACCACATAGGCCTAATGTAATTCAAAACAAAAATAGTTAGTATAATATTGACAATCAAATGACCCGTAAACCCGAACTGCGAAATAAGAAACAGTGATGCAATCCCTACCATTTTGTGAAAACACATCACGCGACAAAGTATTTTTTGTATACAATTTCACACATCTTGGGGTGGACTTAATTTTCTAAATATTCATTGTCCCCTAATCTAGGTTGGATTTAACTAATCAAAATCTTCAGTTTTCTGTAATCTTGGTTGGATTAAATTGTCTAAATATTAAGTGTCCTCTAATCTAGATTGAACTTATCTTTTCAAAATCTTCAGTCCTCCCTTATTTATGTTGGATTTAATTTTTTTAAATCTTAAGTGTCACCTTAAATCTAGATTGGATGTGATCTTCAAAATATTCCGTCTCCCCTAATGTAGGTTGGGTTTTATTTTCAAAATCTCTGGTGTTTCCCCTAATCTATAGGTTGAATTTAATTTGTAAAATATTCAGTCTCTCCTAATCTAGATTGGATTTAATTTTCAAATCATTCAGTATCCTCTATAATTTAGCAGGCTCGCGAGAACAAATTTTTGCAAAGGGGTGCTGGGTTTTTTTCAAAGACAATTGTCGTATACGGTGTAAGGTCCGGGCCCGCGTTCTTAAAATGCTCTTTCGTACAACCAGAGACACGATTTGGCACATAAATCTCTCCCTTTTTTTGGGGGGGGGCAGGAATATTATAAGTGTAATTTGCAAAATGACTACCCCAAAATGACGAGGCGATGTTGGGTGAAAAGATATTTCGAGACTCTTGCAGTAAATTACTAGATCGTGGCTCAAATTGAAAAATATTTCCAATGCATATGCATAGTTGTTTACGTACATTTATCGTCCTTTCGTTAATATTGTCAATGAATAACGGAATATGTCAAATTTGGAAGTGATAAGACCCAAGGGAGCAATAAGTGCCTCTCGTTAATTTTTTACAAGGATTAACACAATAGTTTCTGAAGGCTTAATTATCCCTGTCATCAAATGCTCACTGATCAATTGCTTACAATAAAGTCATACGTTTTTTGCATTGCCACGATGGTGAACGAAAACTTACATTAAAGCTAAATAATTTCATCCTTACTAACATTTTACCAGTCAGGGGAAATTAGTAATTAATACTGATTGCCATTGACTTGAACAAAGCGTACCGATGGCTATTTAGTTTTATTTCGATGTCACGTTTTTTCTACAAGCACAAGCTGGTGAGAGTTTTCCACCGCATGTTACAGTGTATCGCTTTGGGCGACTGGGCTATCTAGTGGCTAAAAGGTAGCCACTGGACTGCCCAGCCGCTCAAAGCGATAGGATGTTGAGCAGGGTTTCTTCATGTCTATAAGTTTCACCTAAAATTGCTCCCACGTTAATCTCCCATTAGCTGATGGCTCAGAGGTGCCCGGAAGCTCAATAGTGACCTTTTCGTCGCCAGACTTGCACTGTCTTTTGAACGTGACCACAGGGTACCAAGTCTACCTATTTCTTACTCCATTATGGTCCAAAAACCTTCGTGGTCTGGATATTTTTGACCCCATTCCTATCGCTCGAGTATGCTGAAAAGATGTTTAGTTTTCGAGACTCGTGCAGTAAATTACTAGAATTGTGGTCCAAATGTTAAAATACTTCCAAGGCTAGTTCTTTACGTACAATTATCGTCTCTTTCGTTAATATTGGCATTGAATAACGGAGTATGTCAGGTTCAGAAGTGATAAGTGCGAAGGGAACAATAAGTGCCTCTCGTTAACGGCTACCTGTATAGTTTTTATTGCGATTTTTTTATAAGCGTGAACAAAATATTTGTAAAGGCTTTGATAGATTATTATTAATTTCCCCATTTCTCAGTTGACTTGTTGTAAAATGATAATAACGATGAAATTATCTAGCTTGAATGTCAACTTCTTTCATCATCATGACAATGGCGCGCGCAGTGTGTTCCTCGCTCATGGTGTTTCCCACCTTTAAAATCTGCATTGTAAAAGCACGTACTAAGCTTTTTATTAATATTTTTAAATAGTTTCTGTATGCAGTATGATTTTTTTTGTTTGTGAAATGTGTGTTTATTTTTGAGTTACTTCAAAACAATGTGCATCTAAATGTATTTACTTTTTACAATGGGAATTTGTTGAACTATTTACATCATTTTTTCGGCTTGTATTTATTTGTATTTTATGTAGGCCTCAACTTTGAAAACAGGTGTTTTTTTTATATCTATTAAAGTTTTTTGTTACTGTCTTTTTTTTGCATATCACTTTTGTTTTGTGATTTAATTTTTTTTTTAAAGTTCCTTAAATATTTGTGATGTAATGTATGTTTAAGCTTTTTGTTTGCTTGTTTGTTTGCTTTTGTTTTTGTGCTTTCTGTTTTGTATGTATTTATCCCTCTGGGTGTTTTAGTATAATATTCCAGCTCCGGGTGCTTTAGTATATACCAGCACCCCCATCCAAAAAAGTTGGGGGTGCTGCAGCACCCACAGCACCCCCCGCTCTCGCGGGCCTGTAATTTAGGTTGGGTCTTATTTTTAAAATCTTCAGTGTTCCCCCTAATATAGGTTGGATTAAATATTTCAAAATCTTCAAAAGCTTTTCATAAGTAGAGCCGCTAAAACCAAAACTACTTTTAGTAGAGACAATTGCTAAGCAGAACAAGATTATAAGCAAAAAATACTTAAGAATAGTATGAGGTTAAAAATAAAATTTCCGTACTTTTACTAT
Source organism: Pisaster brevispinus (assembly GCA_023634235.1). Classification (NCBI taxonomy): domain Eukaryota; kingdom Metazoa; phylum Echinodermata; class Asteroidea; order Forcipulatida; family Asteriidae; genus Pisaster; species Pisaster brevispinus. The sequence goes on from JAMKCF010000007.1 coordinate 7,559,258, forward strand.
TGTAATAAATTGATTGATCTAAATTTTGACACAGAGTTAAGTTTGCTACATAATAATGTCGTAAAAAAATTATTAAGTATAATTTGACAATCAAATAACTCGTTAATCCGAACTACGAAATAAGAAACAGAGACGCAGTTCGTACTCGTTGTATAACTTTGGAAACACATCACATGACAAAGTACTCTTTGTATACAATTTTCTTTCAGTGGTGCTCATCATACATCTTGGTTGGATTTAATTGTATAAATATTCAGTGTACCCTTATCTAGGTTGGATTAAATTGTTTAAATATTTAGTGTCCCCTAATCCAGATTGAACTTATTTTTTTCAAAATCTTCAGTCACCCCCTATCTATGTTGGATTTATTTTTCAAAATCTTACGTCTCCCCTAATTTAGTTGGATTTTTATTTTCAAAATCTCTAGTGATTCCCCTAATTTAGGTTGGATTAAATTTTCCAATCATTCCGTGTCCTCCATTATTTAGGTTGGATTAAAAAAATATATATATCTTTAGAGTTTTCCCTAATTAAATGTAGGTTGGATTTAATATTTCAAAATCTTCAGTGTCCCCTAATCTTGGTGGATTTAATTTTCATTAAAGACATTTAAGCTTTTAGTAAGTAAAGCTGCTTAACCACAACTACTCCGAGTAGAGACAATTGCTAAGCAGAATTATGATATGAGCCAGAAATACGTATTCAGAAAAAAAGTATTCCTTGTTTACAATTTCCTTTCAATGGTGATCATCATACATCTCGGTTGGATTTAGTTTTTCTTAATCTGCAGTGACCCCTAATCTAGTTTTGATTTAATTTTGACAATCCGTAAGGTTCCACTTAACTAGGTTGGATTAAATTTTTCAAAATCTTCAGTGTCCACTAAAGTCTTGGTTGGATAATTAAATTTTCTAAATGTTCAGTTTCCCCTAACCTAGATTGAACTTATTTTTTCAAAATCTGTAGTTCCCCCCTCATCTAGATTGGAGGTGATTTTCAAAATCTTCCGTCTCACTCTAATCTAGGTTGGATTTTGTTTTTCAAAATCTCTAGTGTTTCCCCTAATTTAGGTTGAATTTGATTTTTGAAATATTCAGTCTCTCCTATAATCTAGGTTGGATTTGATTTTCGAATCATTCAGTGTCCTCTATAAATAAGGTTTGGTTTTATTTTTAAAATTTCTAGTGTTTCCCGTGAATGTAGTTTTGGTAAAATTTCTCAAAGTCTTCAGTGTCCCCTAATCTTGGTTGGATTTAATTTGTGTCCCCTAATCTTGGTCGGATTTAATTTTCATTAAAGACATCAAAGCTTTTCATAAGTAGAGCCGCTAAAAGCACAACTACTCTAATTAGAGACAATTTCTAAGCAGAATTCGATTATTTTATAGAGCAAAAATACTTAAAAGGAGTAGGCGATTAATGATAACATTTCCGTACTTTTACTATTATAAAAAATTTATAGATCCAAAGTTTGACATAAATTTAAATTTTGTTCCGAGATAATGTCGTAAAACAATTATTTAGTATAATATGGACAATCAAATAACTCGTAAATCCGAACTACGAAATAAGAAATAGTGATGCAATCCCAACTATTTTGATAAATTTGGAAACACATCACGTGACAAAGTATTCTTTGTATACAATTTCCTTTCAATGGTGCTCATCATACATCTTGGTTGGATTTAGTTTTTCAAAATCTTCAGTGTCCCCTAATCTAGGTTTGATTTCACTTTGAAAATCTGTAGCGTTTCCCCAATCTAGGTTGGATTTCAAAAATCTTGAGTGTCACCTTACCTAGATTGGATGTGATTTTCAAAATCTTGTCTCCTCTAATCTAGGTTGGATTTTATTTTCAAAATCTCTAGTGTTTCCCCTAATTTAGGTTGAATTTGATTTTCGAAATATTCAGTCTCTCCTAATCTAGGTTGGATCAGGTTTTCAAATCGTTCAGTGTCCTCTAGTTTGGTTATATTTGTAAATGTTTCCCCCAATCTGGGTTGATTTAATTTTCAAAATCTTAAGTGTCCCATAATCTAGATTGGATGTGATTTTCAAAAACTTTCCGTCTCCTCGAATCTAGGTTGGATTTTATTTTCAAAATCTCTAGTGTTTCCCCCAATCTATAGGTTGAATTTGATTTTCGAAATATTCTGTCTCTCCTATTATATATACAAATCCTTCAGTGTCCTGTATAATTTAGGTTTGGTTATACTTTTTAAATCTCTAACGTTTCCCCTAATGTTGTAGGTTGGATTAAATTTTTCAAAATCTTCATTGTCCCCTTGTCTGGGTTGGATTTAATTTTCAACATTCAGTATCCCCTAATCTAGGTTGACCTTAATTGTCAAAATCTACAGTCCTCTAATCTTTGTAGGATTTAAATTTCTAAATCTTTAGTGTTCCCTTATCTAAATTGGATGAGATTTTCAAAATCTCCAGTGTTCCATAGTTTTGGTTAAAGGGCTTTAAATTTCACAATCTTTAGTGTCCCTAATTTAGGTCGGATTTGATTTTCAAAATCTTCAGTTTCCCCTTTCTTTTTCTCCCTTTGTTCAAATTCCACACTCGAATTCCTTCATTGTTTTCAGACAAAAGCAAACGCTACATCCAATGGCTCTCCCCCGTCCCACCTCGGTCGACTTGCTATTGCCACTTTAGTAGCGTATATCTTTTATAATGTTGAGCTTTACGTACTTTCCTTTGCCGTTATCTACTGTATTTACTGTCATGGGCGGATCCAGGATTTTTCCGGGGCGGCTACTCGTGACAAAACTAACCGTTGGTTCTATAACCAATTATTTACTCTGAACTCACATTTTGGAAACGATCGTAGCGGGGCTTATACATTAAAACGACAGTGGTGATCCAAAATACTATGAAAAATATTAAATTAACATCTGTAGATCCATCATTAAAAATAACTAACTAACTAACCAACTAACTAACTAACTAACTAACTGAGTAACTATAACCAACTGAGTGACTAAATAACCAACTATCTAAGCATCTAAGTTAATAACTAACTCACTTACAATCAAACCAACCGGACAACGACCGACCGTACGACCGACAAACTAAGTACCTACCAAGTAACCAATTAACTAATAAACCAAATAAATAAATAACTAAATAAGTAACTTACTAAGCAACTAACTTACTACGTAGGCCTAACCAACTAAGTAACTAAGTGATTAACTATATAAGCCACTAACGTACTAACTAACTATAACTATCCAAAAAACCTACGGTCAATTGACCGACCGACCTACGGACATGCCGACTAAGTAGCTATTAAACTAACATAGGCCAACTAACTATTTCACTAAGTAGCTTACAAACAAACTGTACTACCTGATATTAATGAAGTAGTATTAAAGAAGCAACAAACAAACAAATAAAAAAAAATTTAATAAAGAAAAAAATGTAAAAAATTTTGATGAATAAAAGAATAAATAATGAAATATTTGAAAATATAATCAAGTGACTTTTTGATAAACTTTATTGATTTCTTTATTTTGGGTCAATCTTTTGATATAAATTGTGTTTTATTTAGGCCTAATATGATCGTGAAAGATTGATTTGTTTATGTTTACGGCAAAAATAGGTCGAAATCGTTAAAACATTGTACTGGTCTAGCCACGGACTACTGCATACACCAAGCAGCCGGGCAGGTCATCCGCATTCAAGGCGCCAGCCTTTACATCGTAGAGCCTGCACTGACCAGAAGTGACGACGTAGTCGAAAGACAAACATCCGTTATTCATCTTACACCTCAGGAAACATTGCTTGACTGACTTCATGTGAATGACCGATAGAGGGCTTGGGCCGACAATACGTTTCCCTTCGAAGATCATTGAGCAGAATGTAGGTTCCATAGTCCCTGCAGCTGTAGACGAAACATGATCGAGAAAAACATAATAAAAGAAAGGGAAAAATAATGAAATAAACAGAAACGATTATGGTCCATTCATTTTTTATTTTTTTTTACACATCTTCAAAACCACTCAGTTCGGTCACTACAGTGACATTGAGGTGGAATAAGTGGGTTACACGAAGACATTTTAGGAAAGAAATTTACTGGAAATAGAAAAAGTGTATTTTGATGTCTGCAAATTTAATAAATTCCCTCCTTCTAAATGGACAGTAAAAGAACAACAACAAAAACCAAAACAGAAAATACCGTCACGGCCCGTCGTACTAATTCGGTAACATTTAAATTCAGTAACACTTCATAAAAATGTCTTACTAACTTGTTGTCTGAAGGCAGTATTCCATGGGGTACTCTTCAACCATCAATTCACAAAGGGTTAAAGAATCCTTAGGTTTATCACCTAGCTCATCGTCGTCCACACTGACGTACCGGGCAATCACAGGCGGGTCGCACAAAATCGGTATATGTGCCCCAGGGATCGATGCTTGCTCCAAAGTCACTGGTAACCCACACGCGGCATTTTTTAAAATGTCGCTCTCAAGACCTGCTCTTACGATGGTACCATTATAACGCTCATCTGTAAGTGAAAATAATTTTGAAACTATACTGCGAAACGAGAGCCGAATAATTTTAGTACAAAATACTTTCAGAATACTTGAAATGCTAAATGTGTGTGTAATTTCTTAGAAACTGAAACTGTTTAGTGTTACAAGTTTCATAATATTGGTTTTATAAGACTACCGATGTTTACTCGTTACAGACTTGGGATTTATTTATGATGTCGCATTGCAGACCTGATAAAAAAACAGCGCCCTCAAACATCCAACCAAAGTACACTGGTTTGTTACCGGGTAAAAAAAAATCTCTTATATCAATTCAGTCCTATAAACCTACTCGTTGCATAAAATATCGTTTCTAAGATTAGTTGGATGCTTTAAAGTGTAAAGTTTAACTTACAAAATAGTCCATCTCTGTTGACAAGGGTGACACGACCGAGGCAGTGGTTGGTTCCCAAGTCCACCTTCCACCATGGATGCACATTGTCACCTGAAACAGGTCAACAATCTTTTAAAGATCATAATTTTCTTAGGAATTTTGTATTAATTGATGTATATTAGACGTTTTTCAATGATGGTGATGTCTTATTTATTCTAAAGTATGCCAAATGAACCACTTATATGTCTGTCTATCTATCCATCTGTTCAAATCATTATCGTTTACACGACTTATCAATAAGAGAAAATGAGAAAGTTGAGTGGAAAGAACTCGACGGCAGATCAACTATTTTTTATCAAGGCTTTTCGAAAATAAATTGATTCCGCTGACTATATTCCGGTGTGGCGAGAGATTTGGCCCTCCCCAAGATTCTGCCCCCCCCATGATGCGTTTTGTCACAAAAATTTCGTCTGATAGCGCCCTCTTTTGACTCCATTTCCAGCCCTTGTCAATTTACTGTGGGGGGGGGGGGGCAGAAACACACGCGTTTGTTAATCAAATGAACAGAAGACTTTCTCTGATCTCCCGTTGTTTGGAACTTTTTTTTAAAGACTTCCCCTTTGGTTTTGTACACAAAAGCGAAGCGAGGACGTCCTCACTCTGTCGGAACACCCGGATCCTTCTTGTTAATTAGAAAAAATTACCCTAAAAATATATATAAATATTTTCTTTTTGCTACACTCATACCTTGACCCTCTGAAAGGTGTTGGGTTTGAAAAAAATGGAAATAGATTAGTTAACCCAGGCTTATTAGGATTTCCTTGAGCGCAGTGAAATAACGTGTTTCTGTCACAGTAAGGTGAATTTATTTATTTTTTGTATTTTTTTTTTTGGTAGGGGAGGGTTAAAGTCCTCGGTTTCAATGTGTAGACATCCTCCTACGCACACCAGAGAACAAACTCACTTAATGAAACCGTCCGTACGCAACTGTTCTCAAACAAAGTTCACACAGAATCTTGCATCTTATTATCTTGGATGTATTTGTTACACAGTGGACGGGCACAACAATTCTGACAACGACTTAGGCACTCACGCGTTGATTGAAATACGCCCTCTTCAATGGATGCACCGGGTGTTTATTGAAAACGAGGGGATGGGAAGGTGCACGTTGTCGTGTTTCAATCCATTTTGTAGCTTAATTTCCTTTTCGATTTACACACCAGAATCAAGAGTCACACTTTTCGCGAAAATTGTTCACGCAGCAGTAGCTGTGACTAAAATACCTCTCAATTCTTAGTTCAAATGTCTTTCTTCACGCAATGTCAAAAGTGTGTGCATAGTTTACAATGATTGGGCTCGGCCATTGTTAAAGGCAAAGTATACCTTTGGTTTTTTGCAATTGTTTGATTGTTTTAATCCTATATAAATCATATATAGCCTATACAATTAAACTAACCTGTGAACATATCATTTCAAATGGTGGTCGGGTAGTGATCCGTAACGATTATGTCCACGCAGGAAGAACAATCCCTAACAGGAATACACAATCTGAGAAACGTTACTGACATTAACGTTTCTCAGATTCAAATTTTTGGGGATAACAAGTGGTACCTTTTTCCACAACCGCAGTACTTCGAAGTGAAATGTTTCTCAAACTGCATTATGTTATCAAAAGCTGCTGTACTTCTTAAGAGTCATTTCACGTAAATACTTGACATATGTGTCCACGGTCAAAAAATCATTTTTTTTAATACTTTGTAGGTCGAAGGGCCTTGGGGTGCAAGTAAACAAAATTGAACTTTCAAATCCATATATAGCCCGTTGCCATGGTAACAGCTCATTTTGTGTTTTGGGCATTTTAAGCCGATTTGGAGGTCTGAAAAACTGTTTTTTACCTCATGTTTATAACTCCACCCTACCAAAATGCAAAATTATTTCATAAAACCTTTTATACCACTACAAAGTATCATTCTTGGCCTTACTTGAGAAAAAAAATTATTGCTATAAATTTTACCCTTATGCTATTTTTGCATCAAGCATTAAAGCATGTTTTTACAACTTGCAAAATCGACATTTTTACCCTATTTTTGGCCCCAAAAATTTCAATTTGCCAGGGGTCTCAGAAAAATTTCCTTTCGGTTGTGATTAGGGCCAATATTGATCTTTCCATATCTGGTGAGGAAAACTTGGGCAATTGTATCCTGTTGTGACAATACTGCCTCAAAAACTGATTTTTTTTCCAAAAACAGGAAAAATGCATTTTGAAGTTTTTCTCTCAGTTTGAACCAGTATCATTAAAAAAGAACACTTTAATCAATCAGGCAACTTTTCCTGAGCGTTCTGTAGGCTTGTTGAATACCCCACATTGATGAAAAACTTTTGATGACTTAAATCTCAGACCCCCCCCCCCCCCCGAAGCGTATTATGTTACATTCCCTTACGAGTCATTCCGTGCCAACTCATCTGACGGGTTGGCAGGCTCCGTCTCAGATTTTGCTATTTTTGTTTGTAAACATTCCCCTATGGGTGTCATGAACACTCACCAAATTTTAGAAACCTACTCCTTAACATTTCTGAGGTATGGCCCCATAAAAGTTTAAGCCCCGCCCCTTCAAATTTACTTTTTGTGTTTTGGGCATTTTTAGAGGCCTATATCTACAAATTGAGAAAAGATATGTAACTGCAAATTAATATACAGGGTACCTGGTACCTCATCAACTAGAATCTACTGTCAAAAGTAGCTTGGAACATTTTTATATCAAGGCATAGGTCTGTAAAAACTGAAATTTTAGGCCGCGGAATGATTTTTCGTAATTTTTGAGACCACTATAGTGCCTAAGTGAAATGTCTGATTGATTTTGTATTACATTTGGTTATAAACTAGGTGTATGTGTAACCTGATATAAGGATAGACCAATCACACTTTTGATGGGTATTTAGCAGGGGTCTGAATGTGGGTCTGGCTGTAAAATTGCAAAAAATACCGCCTTTTTCAAGTGGTTATTTGACAACATGGGACATTTCTTACAGATTTACAAATTTTCCCCAAAAATATTTTGTATCCAGTCTACTTGTGTGAGAAATCAAAAAAATTGACTCTTTACTCCTTCATTTAAAAAAAAAATCAAATGAATATGACTAATTTAAGGTTATTGTTGTACATCGAAGTTTTTAGTGAAATCACTTGTTTACAAAAGAGCCACAGAACCTAGACTAAGTTCCTGCAGACCATGGAAGCGTAGTGCCGCCACTTGAATGAAAAAAATCTGCACTTTTTGTGTATATGTGTACAATAACTATCATGTTCGTACATTATAGCTATCATACGTACATTACTACTATTGGATGTACAAAATAACTATCACTGACACGGTAACTCCGGACTTATCGTGTACAGAGGATACTTATCCTGTTAGTACATATCTATCATGTTCGTACATGATAATTGTCATCCCCCCCATACACAATAATTATCATGTTTAGTGTATGTACAGAATAATGACGATTCACGATCAACTTCAGGCGCATCATGTATAGTACACAATATTGTGCAGCATCTCCATGCAAAAAGTACTCTCAAACAACCCCGAGATAGTGGCTTATGAATACAGAGATGAAATACTTTAAAATGGCAACCGAAACACGGCTTTGTTTGGATTTTATTAGGATGTTAACTAACAGTTTGTACCAAGCTTGTTTAAGAATATTATTTCACATGGAGATGCTTCACAAAATCTTTTTATACAGCTGGTCTTAAGGGGATGTGTTCATAAATCATAATTATTGTGTACGTACACATAACCTTTTGTGTAGTGTACAATTACGTACATGATAATTATCATGTACGACATCATAATTGTCGTCTATACGTACATGGTAAGTCCGTAGTTATTTTGTACGTTGATAAGTAATTGTGTACTATACATAATAGTTACTATGTATGTTTATTGACGTACATGATAGTTATTGGGTATGTACACATTAAGACATGTAAGAGAAGGATTGCTTTTCATGTGGCGGCACTACACTTCCGTAGTGTACAAACTATGCCTGCAGGAAGTCAAGGCTCTGTCAGCTCTTTTGTAAACAAGTGATTTCACTAAACTGCATGCATACACAACAATAACCTTAAATTAGTCATATTCATTTTTGTTTTACTTGAAGGAGTATAGAGAATCATTTTTTTGTTTATTTCTCACACAAGTAGACTGGACACAAAGTATATTTATAAATACCCATCATGGGGGGGGGGGTTGGTCTATCCTTATAGCAGGTCACACATATACAACTAGTTTATAACCAAATGTAATACAAAAGCAATCAGGCATTTCACTTAGGCACTAGGGGGGTCTCAAAAATGATGAAAAATCATCCCGCGGGCTAAAATGTCAGATTTATAGACCTATGCCTTGATATAAAAATGTCATGCTGCTTTTGACAGTAGATTCTAGTTGATGGGGGTACCAAGTACCCTGTATATTAATTTGTAGTTACATCTTATCTCAGTTTGTAGATATAGGGCCTCTAAAAATGCCCAAAACACAAAAAGTAAATTTGAAGGAGCGGGGCTTAAACTTTTAGGGGGTCATATCTCAGAAATGTTAAGGAGTAGGTTTCTAAAATTTGGTGAGTGTTCATGACACCTAGTTTATAACCAAATGTAATACAAAAGCAATCTGACATCTCACTTTAAGCACCAGGGGTCTCAAAAATGATGAAAAATCATTCCGCGGGCTAAAATGTCAGTTTTGATAGACCTATGCCTTGATATAAGAATTTCCTATGCTACTTTTGACAGTATATTCTAGTTGATGGGGTACCAGGTACCCTGTATATTAATTTGCAGTTACATATCTTTTCTCAATTTGTAGATATAGGCCTCTAAAAATGCCCAAAACACAAAAAGTAAATTTGAAGGGGCGGGGCTTAAACTTTTATGGGGCCATACCTCAGAAATGTTAAGGAGTAGTTTTCTAAAATTTGGTGAGTGTTCAAGACACCCATAGGGGAATGTTTACAAACAAAAATAGCAAAATCTGATACGGGGCCTGCCAACCCGTCAGGTGAGTTGGCACGGAATGACTCATAAGGGAATGTAACATAATACGCTTCGGGGGGGGGGGGGTAAAGTCTGAGATTTAAGTCATCCAAAGTTTTTCATCAATGCGGGGTTATTCAATAAGCCTACAGAACACTCAGGAAAAGGTGCCTGATTGATTAAAGTGTTCTTTTTTAATGATACTGGTTCAAACTGAGAGAAAAACTTCAAAATGCATTTTTCCTGTTTTTGGAAAAAAATCAGTTTTTGAGGCAGTATTGTCACAACAGGATACAATTGCCCAAGTTTTCCTCACCAGATATGGAAAGACCAATGTTGGCCCTAATCACAACCAAAAGGAAATTTTTCTGAGGCCCCTGGCAAATTGAAATTTTTAGGGCCAAAAATAGGGTAAAAATGTCGATTTTGCAAGTTGTAAAAACATGCTTTAATGCTTGATGCAAAAATAGCATAAGGGTAAAATTTATAGCAATAATTTTTTTTCTCAAGTAAGGCCAAGAATGATACTTTGTAGTGGTATAAAAGGTTTTATGAAATAATTTTGCATTTTGGTAGGGTGGAGTTATAAACATGAGGTAAAAAACAGTTTTTCAGACCTCCAAATCGGCTTAAAATGCCCAAAACACAAAATGAGCTGTTACCATGGCAACGGGCTATATATTGATTTGAAAGTTCGATTTTGTTTACTTGCACCCCAAGGCCCTTCGACCTACAAAGTATTTAAAAAAATGATTTTTTGACCGTGGACACATATGTCAAGTATTTACGTGAAATAACACTTAAAAAGTATTTTTTTATTTCCAACTAACTTTCAGAGTCATTACTAAACGTATAAAGACCCTTTAAGGGAAGGTTAGTTCGGGTTGTCTATCTGTTTGGAACAAAGACTTTAACATAATGGGTCCCGGTGTTTTTACAGAGAGAGAGAGAGAGAGAGTGCCCTCGCTTCAATTCGCTTTCGTGTAAAAACCAAAGGCACGTTGCTAAAAAAGGAAGAAAATTCAAACAACCGGAGGACAAAGAAAAGACCTCGGTTTACGTTGTTGGCAAACGTTATGCGTGAGCTTAAACACACAACCTACATCAGGTTTGTTGGGTCCTGCGCGCTATTGTTGTTCTATAATTCCCCTTTCTAAAATGGAGTCCAAGTTGAACTACGAATTTTTGGTGAGGTTTATTGTTTCATTGTAAACAAATTATAATAATAAAAAGCCCCACGCCAACTTACAGGGTACTTTACACAAGGGAACATCACCACCTATGGAAGAGTTTCTTTGTTCAAGTGGTAAGTAACCATGGGATTTCTTCAGCAAAGCGAATGATAAAAGAACGATGGAAGGACCCCGTAATTGGCAATGGTGTGTGTTTTCGGAAGGGTGTGTGTGAGGAGGGGATGGGTGATATAGTGAAAGATAAATATGTCCAAGGTATAAGCTCACTAACGCAAACATCCTCAAAAATCCCCCCCCCCCCCTCAGGGAGACGTCTTTTGTTTTTCCCTTTGTCCTTCTACTTAACATCTTTCCAAAGACTGTGTAAACCAAATATCTTGTGGAGCGTCGCATGCAGACTTTAAAATTTCCATATTGATATTTTTGTTTTCCCTTTTCTGTTTTGCCCTCGGCCCCATAAGGTATCAATTTAGTATTAGGACATTTTGCACTTACGTGTGTGAGAGCAAGTGAACTCATTCACTAGTGTTCTTACGTCACCATCTATAGCTAGATCTGCTGTAAGATCAACTCCAAGGTGTTCGAAAGTCGAGACCTGGGTGGCTTGCATTCCAGTAAGATTGAGAACTGGAACGTTTGACACAAAAGCAAAAAAACATAAAACAGTAACCATTATAGGAAGCAAATCACAGAGCAGCAATCCATAAATTATTATGTTTTTATATGTACATTTGTTGGCCCAACTGCAGTTATAGTTTAACTTCTCACCCCTCTTTGTTTCCTCTCTCGTGTTTGTTGGGGGTGTTGGGGTGTTTGTGTGTTTGTTTGTTCGTTTGTTTTTGTATTTGTATTTTTTGCTACATTTCATAACAAATCATGATAATCAGTCATGAAATGTGAACGCAAAGATTTATGCAACCGGAGTGTACATTTAGATGTGCAAACTACTTACATGTGAGACTGTGGCACCGGCAGGAGGACAGCGGACAAAACCAGACGAGGACTCCAAAGAGAAATAGCACGATGTTTTTCACGAGCAACTTTCCCTCGCAGTAAGCCATCTTGACAACTCGGCACTCATCCACTGGTATGAATCGGAATTACCTCTTCACTATAGATTGGAACGCGACGTGTGTCATGCAAGCTGACATGCCTCGATTTAGTCAACCAATGGGAGCCGGACTCGTATAGGACATAATCATACTTACCTCGGTTGCCTTTTTAAAGAGTTCCAAACATTCAATAATATCAAGTGAAAATACAAATGCAAATTACGAAAACAGCCAATTTAAGTTTTTTTTCACTCTGGAAAGCACTTGGGTATCAACACGTTGTTTAAAAACTAATGTAGGGAAAGTCTTCTGCTCAGGAAGCATGTCAAAGTATCCAAGTGAACTGTGGAATCATTGAGTTGAAGGAAAAACTAGACCCAACAAAAATTGACCTTTTTCGGAATGTGAACTTTTTTTGGAGAGTAAAATTGAGTTTATCACCCTTAATGCATTTTGGTTTAATCAGTGTATTATATTCTTGCAATGCCATTATGTCATTTAATTTAAAGGGGTTTCCAATTTGGAGAATAGTTATGGACCGTGCAAGTCTAGCGACGATATGGTCACCATTGAGCTCATCAGTTATATATGGGCCATTAACGGGTGTACTTTTGCGTGTAGTTAGTATTTCTGTCACTGTAACTGCTATTCGAGCCGCCCGGAAGTCCATATTCTCGCGAAAGCTCGTACGCTCTCGAGGTCAACTTACACACAGTCTATAAAGAGTGATTCCCTTGTGTGGTTGTTTCACTCTCATCATAGGCGAATAACGCAGGAAAGAAAACCACTCACAGGTGAAACAAACTGTTTAAAATGAAGTGTTTTGTTGACGTTTGCCAACTATTATATCTAACCTTTAAATATTGAACTTGATGGGAGAAATAATATTTAACAGTCTAGAGCCTAATTTTGCTCGAATCGAACGAGTCAGCTCGCTTGCTAAAGTTAAGTGATTAACCTGATTTATACCCATGGCAACACGACTATATACAGATCGTTACATCAAATTGGTCCTTGGCGAAAATGGTCGGTTTTATCCAACACGATCATACATAAAACATGACAAAGAATCAAATTTTTATTTAAAAAATATTTATAATAACAATATATATTAACAATTTAAAAAACTGTTTTTAATTTCGTTTATCAGCTATCTACTTTTAGACCCGTACAATTAGCATTAAAACATGATAAATAATCGAATATCTGTATAAAAGAGAGAGAGAGAAATAAAGTATAAAACATTATCAGCTATCTTCTTTTAGAACGAAAAAAATTGCCTAAAACATGACCCCAAAAAATAGAATTTCTGAAAATAAAAATAATAAAAAATTATCAGCCATCTACTATTAGACCGATAGATTAAGCATAAAACATAATAAAAAATTGGATGTCTGTATCTAAAAAAAATATATATATATATATATGTTTTTATAAGTTTACCGGTTCTAGCGTTAAGACCGATAAATTTAGCTCCTTCTTTAAGATTAATCAACTTGCACGGATCTTTTGGGGTAATTATAATGCAGCATAAATTGTTTGTCCCAATCCCGGCTTGTTAAAATGGGATTAGGCTAAGTATTCTCTGCCAAAGTATTTACACATAATTGTTAAACTAAAATTGCCGAGTGGAAATTAATGTTCGCGTGTGCAGTAGTGTCAAAATAATGGTTGGACGTGACTGGTGTAACAGCATAGGGTCTAAGTGTGTATTTTATTTATTTTATTTTTTTTGCAAATTATTAAATGGGTCTACTCGCCTCTTAACAATAAACGTTTATTCTGCCTCGTATTTATAACAACGCCACTCGTTTGTGATGATGTCATATTTGGGACAATTTGTCAGGTAGGCATGTAGTCATGTCCCCTTTTACACACGTGTGCGCACGCGAACTTGACGACTATTCGTGCTTGTACATTCTAGAATCGAAGCCAGATAAAAGAAACTCCCAGACTGTTAGAAATAATATTCAAAGGTATGCAACCAAAGTATGGGAAAAAATCACGAAGTTTCAAATTAATATTCGCAAAAATATGTGTACATATTTGCGAATAGTTTCATGACATCGCTAGTAATTATATGTGCATATAATTATTTGCAAAATGCGATGTCCCTACACGATCTCGCATAATACCTGATGAAAGGGTAAATTTAAATAGAAAAATACTTTAGCAAAAGATTGTCGTGTTACAGATTTTAAATTAACTGAATCTTCAATATTCGATTAATTACTTTGGGGTTCGATTTATAGGCGAACTGCCCTCCCACTTTCGGTCAAAATAGTGGCACAGCAATAAAAAAAGGGGGTTGGGAGAAAGCATTAAAAAACCTTCTACCCGCGGTTTTAGAAATTGGTATGTTTTCATCTGTGTATTACTTCGGGAACAACAACCACTCTGCCCCTTAACCAAAGAGTAACACATACGCCCATGGTTCGTTTGGTTAGTTACAAAAAATACGGAGAGAAAGAAAATAGCACCAACTCTGAGTGTGTACAAATGTTTGTTGCTTACCATAACACACGGCTTTCTCTATAAGGACACTGTGATAAAGTAAGCGCGGCTGGACCTAAAACTCCGAGTGGGGGAAATTTGAGTCCAGTTCCGCGACTCTATTAGCTGTTTAAACCTGCAACTGCCTATGGCTAGGGAAAATATGCAATTTTGTAGATTTAACAGGTGAGCATCGTCCATTCGCTGACTCCCAAATCACCTTCATTTACTGGGGAACTTATCACTCGGTGCATTTCGTTTGAACTCTTTCAAAATGCAGCGTGAAGTTAATATTGCATCTATGTCATCTTTTCACATACTTCTTTTAAAATGCAGCGTGAAGTTAATATTGCATCTATTTCATCGTTTCAGTCCAAATCACTGTGATTGTGATTACATGTATTACGTAATTTATGGGAGTATACCCCTCTGGAGAACACCACTGTTGGTTCAAACTCAGCCCGTACAGCGAATAAATCTAGACAAACAACACAGACAAGAACCCATGTGAAACAAAACTTGTCCATAGGAGCTATACTATTGTAACATTGAAAATGACCCACGTTTGCCTATCTGGTAGGTTAATTTCTCCAATTACAAAAGTCGGCTTGCTCGTTAACGTTGAAATGCTTTATCCTTCCATGTGGTATCTATGACAACGGCGAAACAAACATGTTTTTTCATCACATCGTCTGTACATTATTGTCCTTCGAGAAGCGGCCTGATTCTCATCTGCACACGGTCTGCAGGATGTGGTATACCTTTTGTAGTTCCCATAAACTATGATAATTCCTTAGAGTTTTTAGTTTTAATCCTGATTTGTTAAACATTCTGATTCTGAAAAACTCAACACAGAATTTGTTTAAATTGAATAGCGTTCCCACACAAAATAAAAGAAGGCAAAACGTGTTTCCGCAAGTGTTGTAGCTCAATTTGGTAATTGTTTTCCATTGCAACCGTTTTCTCCAAAGAGGAAATACAAAATAATTGTTTTATTTTGATCAAAAATTGGGAATTCAATATTCCACATGTCATGAGATGGTTTCCAAAGTTTAAAAACTATAATGGATGGCTCAACTGTTATTTATTTCTAATTTTATTTATATGATTAATATTTGATAGGAAATATTTAAATGCTTTTCTAATGTCAGTATTTCACATGGATTAAAAACAATGGAACAGAAAAGAAAAAAACACGTAAATTTGGGGGAAATTGCACCATACAAAATGTCTCAACTGTTCACATGACGGAAGGGGGCACATCCCAAAATGCACTGCAGTATTTTTATTATGGCGCTTTTTGCACAGGCTATTACATAATTATGCGTGACGGAAGAATCGATATGTGCAACCCAGCCCTCTGTATAAGGTCGCATTGGCGATTCACCTCTTGCTGGACTTCTCTGCCCCTCAAAAAAAATATATATATATATATATCGAACAACTGGTAGTTAATACGTCGATTATTTACCTTTTAAGGTAAGAATGTTGAAAAGAAAAATACTCGGGGTCGGATACGGCAAGTTTGACGAGGGATAAGCCCTCTATCGGCGTATCTTGAATAAGCATTCAGATTGCTGCGATCTCATTCAAAGATACAATTGGTTTCATTTATTTATCAAACAAGAAGTAATAATGATAATGATACAGAGTAACAACCTTTGAAAGCTAATCATGATAACACAACCCTGCTAATAATGCATGTTATACCACCGTGTCACTAAGGTCAGTCAAAGTACCGGAATCAACACCAATATTGAGTTTGCGTGATACTCTATTTTATGCTCTATTTTATGCTCTAAAAACTTCCTGGTCAGAATTAACCTGGAATCTGTGTCAAAATGGCCAAAGGGTAGAAATGAACAAGAATCTGAGTAAAAATCTAAATTTGTATCCGCTTTTCGGGCCAGCCTGATCCGGAAATGGGACGGCACCCCCCCCCCCCGGACCAGGAAACCGGGTCAATTCTGACCCTGGTAGTTTTTTTTAGAGTGTACACGTGTACTAAAGTAACCAAGATGTTGAGAGTTGTTAACAGCGCAGAACCAAAGCATAATACTTGATTAAAGTAACAACATTATATAACACATTATACATTATGCATATACACATTTAAATTTTATTGATCGAGAGCAAAGCAAGAAGTAAACAATTTCAGGATTGTACAGAATGCCCCTGACACAATAACGTGCATCTTCTAAAAAGGGTTTATTTAACACGTGATGCGTCTCGCTATACAAAGTAGCCTTGATGAAGGCGTTGGGGTTTTGCTTGCGCCACGCTACCAGCCCAAGCTAGCTTCAGTGTAGGCCTAAACTTCACTTATATGATGTTTTCATTATTGATTATTCTTTGCGCCGCGCAACCTGCCAGAGCTGTGTGCCCTTACACGTGCCAACTTACGGGGTACTTTTAACAATGGAACAATGGACCCCACAAGGCAATTTCAATAGGAACAATAGGGCCCCACAAGGGAATTCTTTAGAAAAGGGAACAATAGAACAACAATAGCAGTACCCCACAAACCGGATCCGTAAGGTTGTGTGTGTGTGCCCTTACACATGCCAACTTACGGGGTACTTTTAACAATGGAACAATGGACCCCACAAGGCAATTTCAATAGGAACAATAGGGCCCCATAAGGGAATTCTTTAGAAAAGGGAACAAAAGAACAACAATAGCATTACCCCACAAACCGGATCCGTAAGGTTGTGTGTGTGTGTGTGTGCACTGCACTGCAGTATCAGTGTGCGCACGGTGCTCTGTCGGCCTGACGGCCTCCGCATACGCATGCGGACAAATACGACTGCAGATGACCCGCGCACAGTAGTGTTCGATGTGATACACACATTAGCAGTGCTAGTGCACAGTACATGTATAGGCTACGGGTGGGTTTACGGCGTGAAAACTGCGACCGCCTTGAGCAAGGTTATATAACAAGTAGCCTACTAAACGTTCTTTAGGAAGAAACCAGCTTACAGCTTACGATGACGGTAGAGTCCGTAGATCTTGAAGAAGGGATGTCATTGCCAGGACCGTTTTGTTTGCGCCGCGCTGCCAGCCCGAGCTAGCTTCAATGTACGCCTTAACTGCACTGATATGATGTTTTCGTTTCTGATTGATTATTCTTTGCGCCGCGCAACCCGCCAGAGCTTCGTGTGTGTCTGGGTGCCCTTACACATGCCAACTTACGGGGTATTTTTAACAATGGAACAATGGACCCCACAAGGTGATTTCAATAGGAACAATTGGGCCCCACAAGGGAATTCTTTAGAAAAGGGAATAATAGAACAACAATAGCAGTACCCCACAAACCGGATCCGTAAGGTTGTGTGTGTACACACTGCACTCTAGTATCAGTGTGCGTACGGTGCTCTGACGGCCTGACGGCCTCCGCATACGCATGCGGACAAATTCGACCCGCGCACAAGTAGTGTTCGATGTGATACACACATTACGCACAGTGCTATAGTGCACAGTACATGTATAGGCTACGGGTGGGTTTACGGCGTCTTTTTCGGAGTGAAAACTGCGACCGCCTTGAGCAAGGCTATATAAAAAGTAGCCTACTAAACGTTCTTTAGGAACAAACCAGCTTACAGCATGTAGCCTATTTACATGCGCCTAAGGATACACAATTTGTAATATTAAAGGTTATACAGGATAAGGATAAAAAACGCTGTTTAATTTTAGTCTGAAAGCTTACTGATTATGAAGTTCACACTAGAACCCTTTTTCTGTAAAGTGTTTCCATCTGAGATTAAGTCATATTCGATAAAACCTATTAAAAAAAACCGCAGCAGCTGATTTCGTTTGGTACGTGTTTACACACACACAATTGGGCGTGTTTTTCACTATTTTCTCCCGACTCGCAAGGCGGATTAATCATAAGTTTCAACAGGTTTTATATTTAATGTATGCCTGTGGTTGCTCACACAAAACATGAACACTGTCTGAAACTTCTTTTGTCAGCTCTACCAATCCTGAATAATACCAATAACATAAATATAACAATGTCATCCGGGTATATACGTCATCATTGAAATAATAATAACAAATGTGGCTGATAATAGCAACACTTACTTCCCGGATCTATTGTGCTACATCCTGTGCATACATGAAATCAATAACACTTTTTTTCTAAATGAATTAAAGTTTTCCTTTTAGTTCCTTGTTTACCCTTGTGTAATATTTATCAAAACTTTGTAAAAAAAACCTTCACTGCTCCACAAATGCCTCTTTTTACATACATCAAAACAAGAATGATAACACAAAGAAAAACTTACATGTAGCACTAATTAGATTCGGAACACTTGCATCTAATGACAAAATTTGCTATTGCTATAACAAGTTAATGTAAAATACCAAGACTTCATATTTGTATAATTAAGTTGTGATATTATTTATGAACAAAAAAGATTCACCAGTGGCTTGTAAGCTTCGACTACACTTCTAAATATGCATGAAAATTAGGCTAGGAATTAGTATGTGGGTCTATCCACAGTAAACGTACACACTTGGAGACAATCTCTGGTTATACAGTATAGTGATGAGGGAATGAAGTGTTTTTTGCTAATTATGTTTCCTGTAAATATTCAGAAGAATAGGCTTGCACTTGACAAAAATTAACACAAAGCTATACATTTTTAGGAAATTGATGGAGATAATCGTTAAGATTACAACGTGTCACAGGGATATCGTCTGTGGTCTTAAAGTTCAACAAAACGATTTTTTCTGTCGTTAACGTGTTTTTTTCTTAAAAGATATTATGGAGTCCTACAAGCCAGAAATTTTCTGATTACTGAAAAAATGTAAGGTTTTATAAAAACAAATGTAACATACATCACAAGGGAAGACTATTTGTCCAAATTAATGGTCTGTCTATGTGACGTACGTTACATAATTGTCGAAATAACCAGAGGAATGACTCCACTTGTTGTTTCTACCAGTATTAAGACCAATTGTAAGTAACAAAATTGGCCAGTGTCTGATTTACTACCCGTACTGTTTGTCCATGTTACATACGTCATACATTTTTTATTACCTTTCATCCACTAAACTCTGATTTATTTTTTCTATGGTTTAGGTTGAACAAATTAAAGACAAACCTAACACATAATTGTTTTAACTCACTCTCCTATGCCTTACATTCCAAATTAACAGCTGTGCTCATTAGTGTGGATGCACCCGAATAAGATAAATTACTTTAAACTGAGTCAGCCTTTTGACAAAGCAGAGCACACTCTACCCTTTCAAACCATTCTGAGGCGTGTTCTATATCCCCTCCCTTATCTTACCCATAGTTTTCTTGTTTCCAATGTCAGCGTAAACCGTCTCCTCCTCCGGGCTGATGATTCTTGCCGATCCTCGCGATAGATCCAAGTCAGCGTAGATCAGACCTTCCACATTCCTCTGTCTTGGGTCATCCTTGAAGGTGCCGTCCTCTCCACGGTCTGCCGTCTGCTCTAGCGTGGCCTGGGCCTGGGTCGATGTCGATATGTTCGTTGGACGTTTGGAAAGATGATACGGAATGACAAGAGGGGGTTTGTTATCGGATACTTTCCTAGATGCTTCCTCAGTGGAAATGGCGCCCAGTGTCTTACTTTTGGCGCGACTTTTATCCACCACAGCATACATGGACTCAGGATGATTCTGTTTATCATTACGTTTCTCCCCATCCTTGACTGGTCCATCAGTTTCAGTGGACAGAGGTTTGTCCACATCGTCCTGGTTATGTTTTGTCTCTACCTGCATTTGGAAGTTCAAAGTCACTACAGTGACTGTTTCCAGCGGGGACTCGACTGACCTCTCGCCTGCAGAGCTGGTGTGGTCATTTTCTTGGTCACGACTCAGAGGATCTCCGTGCAGTTGGGTCTCTAAAATCCCGTCTGAGTCACTTTCTCCTTCATCATCTTGAAGTGTGTCACACTTAGGAATATGTTTATTAATTGCCTTGGATTTAGATCGTCGTCTGAAGACAAGAAAGTACATGAGGATTACAATGAGGAGAACTAAGAAACCAACTCCTACAGCTCCTCCTACTACGATGACGGTAGAGTCCGTAGATCTTGAAGAAGGGTTACTGCCAGGATCGGGATCTTGCTTCTTGGTCGGTAGAGGGGATGAAGTTGGGGGTGCAGATGGGGTAGACTGTCGATCTAGCGGACTACTTGGTGA
Source organism: Pisaster brevispinus (assembly GCA_023634235.1). Classification (NCBI taxonomy): domain Eukaryota; kingdom Metazoa; phylum Echinodermata; class Asteroidea; order Forcipulatida; family Asteriidae; genus Pisaster; species Pisaster brevispinus. The sequence continues at coordinate 7,580,080 of JAMKCF010000007.1, forward strand.
AGAGTTGGTCTTAGTAGCTGGAGATGAGGTTGTTAGTGATTGTCGAGGATGCACTGACCCTTGAGATCGATCAGATGGGCTGTTTTCAGACGCCACTAAATTTGTGTTGGTTGCAATGGTTTCTTCTCCTGGTTGAACAAAAAATGTGGCATGGGCAGTTACCGGGGTAACAGCTGGGGGCTCAATGCTGCTGAATGGGTATTCTGTTTGTTCCACTGGCATTTGAGATGAAAGTGTATTTATAATTACAGATTCATTTTCGGTTTCTTTGGTTTCGACATTTTGAAAAACGAATAACTGGCTAAGGTTTCTGTCCCCTGTCAACGACTTCGCTCCTTTCAGCACTTTACACATCACCTTAGAGCCATTCATCCCTATGTTCATTTTCATTGTAACGTTCTTCTGGTTTATTAATCCAATCAAGCTTTCTGTCACAACTTCTGACCAACTGGCACCTAATAGCATAATATACCAACTGTATTCCAGGTCTGTATATCTAGTTGGACGACTAGTTTCACAACGGAAAGTTGCATTTTCTCCGACGTACCCATCAATCTGAGACGGTGTCACGCTCGTGTCTACCGGATCAACTACAGTAAGCCTCGCTAAGTAAGAATGCTCTCTGTATATTAGGATCGAAAAGAACGTGTTGTATTCGATATAACAGCTGAAATATCTCTGATCAGTTGATTGTTGCACGTTTACTATCTGTAAAGTCCATGTACAGCCACTGGATGAGACCACGTACCTCTCTCGGCCTTGAAACATTCTAGAAATCGCAGTATTGTTGAAAATGAAGCTATTTAATTCTGGTGTTGTCGCCACTCCGCGTTTCCAGTATAAAACATATTTCAAGTGTGTGCTGCATTCAACATTCTGGAGTGTGCAACTCAAGGTCACATTTTCTCCTGTTAAAGCGACAGTGAAAGTTGGGTGTGTCTGAAAATAATATGACATCCCAGGTGACCCATAGATCGATGTCAAAACAAGAATAAGCAAAAACATTGTAGCTTTTGATACGTGTAGAATGGGCGATGGAATAACAGCTAACTACAGTCTTCACATTGGTATGACAACCAGAGAGATTTACGAGCTACTCGTCATCTCAAACCAAACTTTTGCACAACTGTTGAAGGCAACCAGCTAAATATTGAAGACCTAACCAGGAAGGGATATAAAGAAAAACAAACACGTGGTTTACTTTGTAAGAGGAGTCCTTATGTACATTGCATTTAACTTTTTATTTTTGTCAATTTCCTTCTCGTGATCTTAACAAGTTTCAAATTTTGCTCTCAAAGAATATCAAATAAAACACATCACCTTAGAGCAATTCATCCCTATGTCCATGTCTATGTCTGTTCTCATTGTCATGTTCTTCTGTTTTAATTATCAAGTCATGCTTTCCATCACAACTTCTGACCAACTGGCACCTAATGGCATAATATACCAACTGTATTCCATGTCTGTATATCTAGTTGGACGACTAGTTGCACAACGGAAAGTTCCATTTTCTCCGACGTATCCATCAATCTGAGACGGTGTCACGCTCGTGTCTACCGGATCAACTACAGTCAGTTTCGCTACGTTAGAATGGTCTCCGTATGATCGGTTCAAAAAATAGTATTACATGATATAACAGCTGTAATATCTCTCATCAATTGATCGTTGCACGTTTTGTATGTGTAAGGTCCACGTACAGCCTCTGGATGAGACCGTGTACCTCTATCGACCTACAATACAATACAATACAATAAAACTTTATTGTCCCTGTATGGGAAATTTCTTTGGCCTTTTACATAAAAACACACCTTAAACATTAAAACACACAACAGTAAACACTGGGTTAAAAAGATTAAACGATATACAATAGAGAAATTGCAGGCCTACAATTAAAGTTAAAAAGTAAACCCTATTTAAGGTAAAAGAGACAGCAAACCGCAACAATAGCAAAAAGTATGAAAGGGAAGTGATGTTAGAACCCAAGTGGTACTGCAGCCCGCCGTTCCAGTTGCCCATTGTACAACTTAATGGCCGCCGGAACAAAGGAACTGCCATACCTCCGGGTTCTGATGGCTCTTTGAAGAAATCTATTGCTTCTGAGGCTCTTCTGGAATTTCAAGTGAAGAGGGTGTGAGCTGTCTGAACTGATGAATTTGATTTTATTTGTAACGAGAGATTTATATAAGTCATCCGGTACAGCCTGCTGAATGCCAATTATTTTGTTAGCCTGTTTGACTACTCTACCCAATTTAACCTTATCCTGTGCCCTCATGTTTCCATACACACAAATTAAACAGAATGTCAAAATACTCTGTAAAATAGACTTGTAGAACAATTGTAAAATTACACGATCAACATTAAAAGAGTTAAGCTTACGCAGGAAAAATAGGCGTTGTTGGAGCTTGTTAAACTTGGATTTGGCACAAGAGTCAAATTTGAGTTGATTGTCGATTTCAATACCAAGATATTTGTAGACTTGGACCCTTTCAACAACTTCGCCCTTAATAACAAATGGGGGAATAACAGTCTTGCTTTTTCTGAAGTCAATCAACATCTCTTTTGTTTTCTTGACATTAATTTCTAAAAGGTTGTCATCACACCACTGAATGAAACGTGACACTTCATCTGAAAAGTTAACATTAGAGTCTCGCTTACTATCTAAAAAACCAACTATGGCAGTGTCATCGGCATATTTTATAATGTCATGTGACGGGTTCAGAGATTTACAATCATTTGTGTACAAAGAGTACAACAGAGGTGACAGGACACACCCCTGGGGGGCACCTGTGTTGGTGTACTGAACAGATGAGATGGTGGAGTTAACTTTGACCTGCTGGCCTCGGTTTAACAAAAAGTTATAGATCCATGAGATGATTGTGGGATTGACGTTTAAACTGATTAATTTTGTAACAAGCAGATGCGGCTGTATGGTATTGAAAGCGCTGGAGAAATCAACAAACATAATTTGAACGTAAGTTCCTGCATGCTCCAGATGCTCATAAATACCGTTCAGCATTGTCAATACGGCATCTTCTGTACTCCTACGAGGTTGATATGCAAACTGGCGTTCATCTAAAAAATGTGTGATATCTGGCAATAATCTGGTCATTATAACTTTTTCAAGGCACTTCATAGGAATAGATGTCAGAGACACTGGACGTAAATCATTCATCTCTTTGGGCCTGGAGTTCTTAGGAATAGGAATAATGGTGGATTTTTTCCACAATGCTGGAACACAAGAGCTATTAATCGAAGCTTGAAACAATGTACGGAACGGACCAGCAAGTTCGTCTGCACAAACCTTTAGCACTTTAGAAGTGATGAAGTCGGGCCCATTTGTTTTATGGGAATTTAGTTTCTTAAAAAGGTTTTGAACTTCAAGCTCAGAGATTTGAATGCTTGTTTTATTTACAAAGTTGTTATGCATATTGTTCATCAATTCGTTCTGTTGTACACTGAAATCAAATTTATCAAACCTGCTATAAAAACAGTTCAGATTGTGACCATATTGGGATTCATTTTCGACAGATATATCAATTTTCTTAGGCTTGTAGCCTGTAATAGTTTGTAATCCTTTCCAAGCATTTTTAGTGTCATTCGCCTGAAATAAATGTTCAATTTTAGATTTATAAGCCATCTTACATTCTTTAATTTTACGTTTCAGTCTTTTTTGAACTTCTTTTTGTTCCTCCTTTGTCCCAGTGTAGAAAACTCTCTTTTTCTCATTTAAAAGTTCTTTCAACATTCTAGAGATCATAGTGTTTTTGAAAATGTAGCTATTTGATTCTGGTGTTGTCAGCACTCCGCGTTGCCAGTATAAAACATAATTCGAACGGTACTGCATTCTATATTCTGGAGGGTGCAAAGCAGTATCACATTTTCTTCTGTTAAAGCGAGGGTGTCCAATCGGTGTGTCTGGAAATAATATGGCATCCCATGTGACCCATAGATCGATGTCATAACAAGAATAAGCAAAAACATTGTAGCTATTGATACGTGTAGAACGAGCGATGAAATAACAGCTAACTACAGTCTTCACAATGGTATGGCAACTAGAGAGAATTACGAGCCACTCGTCATCTCAAACCAAACTCTTGCACAACTGTTGAAGACAACCAGCTAAATATTGAAGACCTAACCAGGAAGGGATATAAAGAAAAACAAACACGTGGTTTACTTTGTACGAGGAGTTCCTATGTACATTGCATTTAACTTTTTATTTTTGTCAATTTCCTTCTCGTGATCTTAACAAGTTTCAAATTTTGCTCCCAAAGAGTATCAAATAAAACACATCACCTTATAGAGCAAATCATCCCTATGTCCATGTCTATGTCTGTTCTCATTGTCATGTTCTTCTGTTTTAATTATCAAATCATGCTTTCCATCAAAACTTCTGACCAACTGGCACCTAATGGCATAATATACCAACTGTATTCCATGTCTGTATATCTAGTTGGACGACTAGTTGCACAACAGAAAGTTGCATTTTCTCCGACGTATCTATCAATCTGAGACGGTGTCACGCCCGTGTCTACCGGAAAAACTACAGTCAGCTTCGCTTCGTTTGAATGCTCTCTGTTTCTTTCGAACATCGGTTGATATGCGATAGGACAGCTGTAATATCTCTCATCAATTAGTTGCGCGTTTTGTATGTGTAAAGTCCATGTGTACAACCACTGGATGAGACCGTGTACATCTCTCGGCCTGCAAATATTCTAGAAATTGTAGTGTCATTGAAATGAAGCTATTTGATTATGGTGTAATCGTCAATCCACGTTTCCAGTATAAAATATAATACCTATGCGTTCTGCATGGTAAATTCCAGTGTGAAACCGAATGTCGCATTGTCTCCTGTTAAAGCGAGGGTATCATTTGGGGGTGCCTGGAAATAGTACGACATCCCACGTGACCCATAGATCGATGTCATAACAATTAGAATAAGCAGAAACACTGTATGCTATTGATACTTGTAGAATGAGCGACAAAATAACATCAAAGTGCAGTCTTTACATTGATATGAAAACCAGAGATCTTTACGGGTCATTCGTTTACCTGAAACTTTGTACGAGTAGTCCTCGTGTACATTAAACTATTTATTTTTGTCAACTTCCTTCTCGTGATCTTAACATGTTTCAAATTTCGCTCTGAAAGAGTATCAAATAAAATGGCAGTTTACACCATTTTAACGTGAGGTTAGATAATCGTAATTTTACCACACTTTCGTGAGGACTCTTTCTATTGGAAAATAATAATTAATTAATAATAACAATTTATTCATTCATATAGCACAAATTCCAATATAATTTTGTTCAAATGCGCTGAACAATCAAATATTAATAATAAACATTTTAAAAACGAGAAATTACACTATAAAAAATTCCCATTACGCTCTATTACACACATTAAAATGAATAAAGGTAACAGCAATACAATTACTTTAAAAAATGAAATCGTGCATCCTTATCAATCCGTCACTATAAGTCTACCCTGAAAGAACTCATTAATCTTCCACTACGAAATGTGTAAGGGTAAATCTGTGTACAAGTGAGCATGTCTGACACATAACAGAGACTAGAGCTCTGAAGTGAATTAAATGTTTCTAATGTGAAACCCGGAGATCTGTACGATTGGAAGACAATCAGCTTCATAAAGCCTCAATCCAGGAAATTCTTATGTTTAAACTAAAAGCAAGCTTGATAAAGAAAACAACCAATTCTGACCCTGGTAGTTTTTTAGAGTGTACACGTGTACTGAAGTAACCAAGATGTTGAGAGTTGTTGACAGCGACGAATCAAAGCAATATACTTGATTAAAGTAACAACATTATATAATACATTATACATTATGCATATGTAATATTTAAATTTTATTGTTCGATCGAGAGCAAAAAAAGAAGGAATATATTTCAGGATTGTACAGAATGCCCCTGACACAAAAACGTGCATCTTCTAAAAAGGGTTTATTTAACACTTGTTGCGTCTCGCTATACAAAGTAGCCTTGATCAAGGCGTTGGGGTTTTGTTTGCGCCGCGCTGCCAGCCCGAGCTAGCTTCAGTGTAGGCCTAAACTGCACTGATATGATGTTTTCATTTCTGATTGATTATTCTTTGCGCCGCGCAACCTGCATGAGCTGCGCGTGCGTGTCTGTGTGTGTACACACTGCACTGCAGTATCAGTGTGCGCACGGTGCTCTGACGGCCTGACGGCCTGACGGCCTCCGCATACGCATGCGGACAAATACGACTGCGGATGACCCGCGCACAGTAGTGTTCGATGTGATACACACATTACGCTCAGTGCTGGTGCACATTACATGTGTTGGCTACGGGTGGGTTTACGGCGTGAAAACTGCGACCGCCTTGAGCAAGGCTATATAGAAAGTAGCCTACTAAACGTTCTTTAGGAACAAACCAGCTTACAGCATGTAGCCTATATTTACATGCGCCTAAGGATACACAATTTGTAATATTAAAGGTTATATAGGATAAGGATAAAAAACGCTGTTTAATTTTAGTCTGAAAGCTTACTGATTATAAAGTTCACACTAGAACCCTGTTTTTCTGTAAAGTGTTTCCCTCTGAGACTAAGTCATATTCGAGAAAACCTATTTAAAACAAACCGCAGCAGCTGATTTTCGTTTGATACTTGTTTACACACACACAATTGGGCGTGTTTTTCCACTATTTTCTCCCGCCTCGCACGGCTCATTAATCATAAATTTCAACAGGTTTTATATTTATTGTATTGTAGGGCGCGCGCCTGTGGTTGATCACGCAAAACATGAACACTGCCTGAGACTATTTTTGTCAGCTCTACCAATCCCGTATAATACATATAGGCTAACATAGACATGTCATCCGAGTATACGTCATCTTTGAAATGATAATAATAACGATGTGGCTGATAATAGCAACACTTACTTCCCGGATCTTTTGTGCGACATCCTGTCTATACAGTGAAATCAATATTTATAACACTTTTTTCCTAAATGAATTAAAGTTGACTTTAGTTCCTTGTTTACCCTTGTGTCATATTTATCAAAACTTTGTAAAAAAGAACTTGAACAAACTTCACTGCTCCACAAATGCCTCTTTTTACATACATCAAAACAAGAATGATAACACAAAGAAAAACTTACATGTAGCACTAATTAAATTCGGAACACTTACATCTGATGACACAATTTTTTATTGCTATAACAAGTTAATATAATATACCAACACTTCATATTTTTATAAGTTGTGATATTATTTATGACCACAAAAGATTCACCAGTGGCTTGTAAGCTTTGACTATACTTCTAAATATGCATGGAAATTAGGCTAGGAATTAGTACATGGGTCTATCCACACTAAACGTACACACTTGGAGACAATCTCTGGTTATACGGTATAGTGATGAGGGAATAATTATGTTTCCTGTTGATATTCAAAAGAATTTTAGGCTTGCACTTGACAAAAAATTAACACAAAGCTATACATTTTTAGGAAATTGATGGAGATAATCGTTAAGATTGCAACGTGTCACAGGGATATCGTCTGTGGTCTTAAAGTTCAACAATACAATTTTTTTCTGTCGTTAACGTGTTGTTTTTTTCCTAAAAGGTATTATGGAGTCCTACAAGCCAGAAATTTTCTGATTACTTAAAAAATGTAAGGTTTTATAAAAACAAATGTAACGTACATCACAAGGGAAGACTATTTGTCCAAATTAATGGTCTGTCCATATGACGTACGTTACATAATTGTCGAAATAACCAGAGGAATGACTCCACTTGTTTCTACCAGTATTAAAACCAATTGTAAGTAACAAAATTGGTCAGTGTTTGATTTACTACCCGTACTGTTTGTCCATGTTACATACGTCATACATTTTTTTTAACCTTTTCATCCACTAAACTCGGATTTTTTATTTTTTGGGGTTTAGGTTGAACAAATTAAAGACAAACCTAACACATAATTGTTTTAACTCACTCTTCTATGCCTTACATATCAAATTAACAGCTGTGCTCATTAGTGTGGATGCACCCGAATAAGATAAATTACTTTCAACTGAGTCAGCCTTTTGACAAAGCAGAGCACACTCTACCCTTTCAAACCATTCTGAGGCGTGGTCTATATCCCCTCCCTTATCTTACCCAAAGTTTTCTTGTTTTCAATGTCAGCGTAAACCGTCTCCTCCTCCGGGCTGATGATTCTTGCCGATCCTCGCGATAGATCCAAGTCAGCGTAGATCAGACCTTCCACATTCCTCTGTCTTGGGTCATCCTTGAAGGTGCCGTCCTCTCCACGGTCTGCCGTCTGCTCTAGCGTGGCCTGGGCCTCGGTCGATATGTTTGTTGGACGTTTGGAAAGATGATACGGAATGACAAGAGGGGGTTTGTTACCGGATACTTTCCTAGATGCTTCCTCAGTGGAAATGGCGCCCAATGTCTTACTTTTAGCGCGACTTTTATCTACCACAGCATACATGGACTCAGGAGGATTCTGTTTATCATTACGTTTCTCCCCATCCTTGACTGGTCCATCAGTTTCAGTGGACAGAGGTTTGTCCACATCGTCCTGATTATGTTTTGTCTCTACCTGCATTTGGAAATTCAAAGTCACTACAGTGACTGTTTCCCGCGGGGACTCAACTGACCTCTCGCCTGCATAGCTGGTGTGGTCATTTTCTTGGTCACGACCCAGAAAATCTCCGTGCAGTTGGGTCTCTAAAATCCCGTCTGAGTCACTTTCTCCTTCATCATCTTGAAGTGTGTTAGACTTAGGAATACGTTTATTAATTGCCTTGGATTTAGATCGTCGTCTGAAGACAAGAAAGTACATGAGGATTACAATGAGGAGAACTAAGAAACCAGCTCCTACAGCTCCTCCTACTACGATGACGGTAGAGTCCGTAGATCTTGAAGAAGGGATGTTACTGCCAGGACCGGGATCTTGCTTCTTGGTCGGTAGAGGGGATGAGGTTGGGGGTGCAGATGGGGTAGACTGTCGATCTAGCGGACCACTTGGTGCGGCCTCGATGCTGCTGAATGAGTTTTCTGTTTGTTCCACTGGCATTTGAGATGAAAGTGTATTTATAATTACAGATTCATTTTCGGTTTCTTTGGTTTCGACATTTTGAAAAACGAATAACAGGCTAAGGTTTCTGTCCCCTGTCAACGACTTCGATCCTTTCAGCACTTTACACATTACCTTAGAGCCATTCATCCCTATGTCTATTCTCATTGTAACGTTCTTCTGATTTATTAATCCAATCATGCTTTCTGTCACCACTTCTGACCAATTGGAACCAAATGGCATAATATACCATTTGTAATTCAGGTCTGTATATCTAGTTGGGCGACTAGTTTCACAACCGAAAGTTGCACTTTCTCCCACGAAACCATCAATCTGTGACGGTATAACGCCCGTATCTACCGGATCAACTACAGTCAGCTTCGCTACGTTAGAATGCTCTCTTTGAAATAGGATCGACAAGTAGAACCTGTCGTATTCGATATAACAGCTGAAATATCTCTCATCAATTGATCGTCGCACGCTTACTATCTGTAAAGTCCATGTACAACCACTGGATGAGACCACGTACCTCTCTCGGCCTGTAAACATTCTAGAATTCGTAGTGTCATTGAAAATGTAGCTATTTAATTCTGGTGTTGTCTTCACTCCGCGTTTCCAGTATAAAACATAACTCGGGTGTGTACTGCATTCAACACTCTGGAGTGTGCAACTCAAGGTCACATTTTCTCCTGTTAAAGCGAGGGTGTCCATTGGGTGTGTCTGGAAATAATATGACATCCCAGGTGACCCATAGATCGATGTCATAACAAGAATAAGCAGAAACATTGTAGCTTTTGATACGTGTAGAATGAGCGATAAAATAACAGCTAACTACAGTCTTCACATTGGTATGACAACCAGAGAGATTTACGAGCCACTCGTCATCTCAAACCAAACTCTTGCACACAACTGTTGAAGACAACCAGCTAAATATTGAAGACCTAACCAGGAAGGTATATAAAGAAAAACAAACACGTGGTTTACTTTGTAAGAGGAGTCCCTATGTACATTGCTTCTAACTATTTATTTTTTTCAACTTCCCTCTCGTGATCTAAACAAGTTTCAACTTTTGCTCTCAAAGAGTATCAAATAAAACACATCACTTTAGATCCATTCATCCTTATGTATATGTCTATGTCTGTTCTCATTGTCATGTTCTTCTGTTTTATTAATCCAATCATGCTTTACATCACAACTTTTGACCAACTTTAAAGAAAACAACCATTTTAAGATTTGTTTCTAGCATCAACGCCATTGTTCGTGTGTTTCGTTTTAACTTCCTTCCTGGTTCGAAATGAGGATACGAGTCTCCCAAAATGTTGGGTTGGTCACAATGTTGAAATGTTTTACTCGTCAACTTAATCCTAAAAAAAATAATAATAAATAAATAAATACAAAAACAGCTGCGCAATATTGTAAGTACAATACAGAACTAGTTGTGTCAACCCAATATATTCAGTCAAAGTTGATTCCCCCTCTCATTCTTTTTACTGCAGTTGTTATTGTTGTTGTTGATGCTGCTGATGCAGCCGTTCATAGAGAGAAACATTTTGAGCTTAACCATAAAAATCAATGAGCGTCAAACTTGAGAGAGGTACATCCAGGAATAGTTGCCCCACAGTTCCCGTCGCAGTGAAATTGACACATTGAGCACTACATTGGCTGATTGAATCCAGCCAACATGATTATAGGCAAGGCTGTAACAGTATTAATGCGGTAAAGCTTGCTGTGCACCACACTCTGTGTGGGGCCTGGACTATGAACCTAGGAAAGTTTCTTCTGCCACAGATTGAACATTTTAAAACCAGCTTCAACTTCCCGGTTTGGAACACCAACATACCACACACACAAAATGCCAATCACATCGTTCTAAAAAGCAAAACATGCTATTGCAAGTCTAATACAGCCACCCTGCGCAAATCCTCTCGACGGTCTTTACTAACTTTTTGAGGTTAAAAGAGTTGAACTCGAGTTCAACCATGAACAAACAAACTTTAGAACTGTGTTTGAATGACCTCAATGTGGTACACGACAGCAGACAGACTGCTTTATGAAGGTCAGTTGTACGTGTACTTATACAGGTTCTTATTATAGGAAAATAACGTGTACAGAATACAATGAGATCAGCAAGTGCAGTGTGCCGTTGACACAGAAATACTGTTTGTACGGTTCAACGTTTTGAAGTCTGCTGTGTCGACTACTGCCAGCCATTCCTTCCTTTGGAATGGTCGAGTGGCGTGTGAAATGTAAGTCAAATATTTAGGTGTTCGGGCATTCAGCCCGGAACACCTCTTATTATTGTTCGGTTTTTTTTTTTTTTTAGGTGTTCGGGCATTCAGCCCGGAACACCTCTTATTTTTGTTCGGTTTTTTTTTTTTAGGTGTTCGGCTAACAGCCGAACAACTATTGTTATTGTTATGTTTTTTTTTTTTTTAGGTGTTCGGCTAACAGCCGAACAACTATTGTTATTGTTATGTTTTTTTTTTTGTTTTTTTTTCCTCGTGTTCTTCTTTCCCTCCGAACCTTCTCCAGCAATTTTAAACAAAAGTAAAGCTTGTACAAACTTACAACTTACTGTGTACATAGGCAATAGTGAGTAGATGAAACCGCCACTTTGTTGGAATGATGACGACATTGATGACGTCATGACAAGGTTTTTAATGTTGAAAAATGACCATTTTCTAATTGCTGTATCTTCGTGAATTTGACAGCTATGCAATTCATAATTGGGCATCTGATACATCAAGATTGAGGCAACATTTGAAAAGTTAACGCAAAAATCGCATGACCTTCACTTCCGGTCTTAACGGAAGGTCAAAGTCTGCCTTTGTGTTTTTTCGTCAAAAAAATCAAGTTTTTGTCATAACTCAAAATTGAGATTGATTTGAACATTGAAACTCATAAGAGATGTGAACAATATCATCAAGAAGCCACAAACATGATGATGTCATGATGACGTCATCGGGTATTGAATTACATTCAATCAATGTTTAATATTTGTAAAAAATCATAACTCATGAACCACATGTCGGATTTTTACAATCTACACATCATCGGATTGGTCGTTAAAAGGTTAACAAATGCTACACACAACATGACCCCATTTGACCTTGACTTCCGGTTCAAACCGGAAGTTGAAAATTTTACAAAATTCATATCTCAAAAACTACGTCATATTTTAACATGAATTTTGCATCAGGTTATAGATGAGTTATTCTGCCGAAACTTTTGCACAGAGATTATAGCATTTTAATCTTTGCATCTGGTCAAAACTGGGCGTCAAAGCGCAAGTGTCTGTTGAACGACCTTGTACGACAATGCACGGTAGTGTAGGCCTACACGTAAATACAATGTATGTCAAACCTGTACCAGCCACGCACGTGTACGAGCACGTGTAGTCAAGGTCTCGCTACACGTCCATACAGCCACATGTACATTGCGCGCGTAGTTTAAGTTAACATGTCTGTATTGAAACCAAAGATCGTTACCGCCTACGGCGCTATACGATCTTTGATTGAAACTGTAAAGCCACCTATAGGAATACTTTTGGCGTCGCTCGCTATTTCATTGTATTCATTGTATATTGCACATCCAAATAATGGTAGTCCGTGTAATATTTGAAAAATTCATAACTCCTTAACCACACAATGGATTGTTACAATCCATACGTCGTCTGAACGGTATTAATAAACTAAACACGCGGTACACAAGATAAATAATTTCTCAACAACACATTTGAATTTGTATTTATTGATAGTAATAACTTAAGAAACTTAAGAAACGACATACACAATATTCAACTTAACCATTTAACCTTGACTTCCGGTTAAACAGGAATATACAAATAATTAATTGAAATAATATAATACAACTGGCATTGCAAAATCTGTATGTACAATATCCCGTGCCAGATGGGCGAAATTTTTAAAGGGCTTTGAGGTGCAAAACAAAACCAAAAAACCTGATGCCAATGTAACACAAACATAAACATTTCTCAAGAAACGGGAGTTGTTACAAAGTGTGGTACAAGTTTAACTATAAAAAACAACACATTGTATAAAAATTCATCTTTTTATGTTCAATGTTTTTTGAACTACGTCATCATGTAACGTACCACCGAACACCGTATTTTTGTAATAAACAAAAATTCTAATTTTTTTTTTTTTTTTTCCTCGTGTTCTTCTTTCCCTCCGAACCTTCTCCAGCAATTTTAAACAAAAGTAAAGCTTGTACAAACTTAAAACTTACTGTGTACATAGGCAATAGTGAGTAGATGAAACCGCCACTTTGTTGGAATGATGACGACATTGATGACGTCATGACAAGGTTTTTAATGTTGAAAAATGACCATTTTCTAATTGCTGTATCTTCGTGAATTTGACAGCTATGCAATTCATAATTGGGCATCTGATACATCAAGATTGAGGCAACATTTGAAAAGTTAACGCAAAAATCGCATGACCTTCACTTCCGGTCTTAACGGAAGGTCAAAGTCTGCCTTTGTGTTTTTTCGTCAAAAAAATCAAGTTTTTGTCATAACTCAAGATTGAGATTGATTTGAACATTGAAACTCATAAGAGATGTGAACAATATCATCAAGACGCCACAAACATGATTATGTCATGATGACGTCATCGGGTATTGAATTACATTCAATCAATGTTTAATATTTGTAACAAAATCATAACTCATGAACCACATGTCGGATATTTACAATCTACACATCATCGGATTGGTCGTTAAAAGGTTAACAAATGCTACACACAACATGACCCCAATTGACCTTGACTTCCGGTTCAAACCGGAAGTTGAAAATTTCACAAAATTCATATCTCAAAAACTACGTCATATTTTAACATGAATTTTGAATCAGGTTATAGATGAGTTATTCTGCCGAAACTTTTGCACAGAGATTATAGCATTTTAATCTTTGCATCTGGTCAAAACTGGGAGTCAAAGCGCAAGTGTCTGTTGAACGACCTTGTACGACAACGCACGGTAGTGTAGGCCTACACGTAAATACAATATATGTCAAACCTGTACCAGCCACGCACGTGTTCGAGCACGTGTAGTCAAGGTCTCGCTACACGTCCATACAGCCACATGTACATTGCGCGCGTAGTTTAAGTTAACATGTCTGTATTGAAACCAAAGATCGTTACCGCCTACGGCGCTATACGATCTTTGATTGAAACTGTAAAGCCACCTATAGGAATAATTTTGGCGTCGCTCGCTATTTCATTGTATTCATTGTATATTGCACATCCAAATAATGGTAGTCCGTGTAATATTTGAAAAATTCATAACTCCTTAAACACACAATGGATTGTTACAATCCATACGTCGTCTGAACGGTATTGATAAATTAAACACGCGGTACACAAGAAAAATAATTTCTCAACAACACATTTGAATTTGTATTTATTGATAGTAATAACTTAAGAAACGTAAGAAACGACATACACAATATTCAACTTAACCATTTAACCTTGACTTCCGGTTAAACAGGTATATACAAATAATTAGTTGAAATAAAATAATACAACTGGCATTGCAAAATCTGTATGTACAATATCCCGTGCCAGATGGGCGAAATTTTTAAAGGGCTTTGAGGTGCAAAATAAAACCAAAAAACCTGATGCCAATGTAACACAAACATAAACATTTCTCAAGAAACGGGAGTTGTTACAAAGTGTGGTACAAGTTTAACTATAAAAAACAACACATTGTATACAAATTCATCTTTTTATGTTCAATGTTTTTTGAACTACGTCATCATGTAACGTACCACCGAACACCGTATTTTTGTAATAAACAAAAATTCTAGGTCTAGTTTTTCTTAATACTTCTTCTTCTTCTTCTTCTTCTTCTTCTCAGCGTCCCTTGTCCGCTAACAAAAGCACCCTTTCCAAGCTCATATGAACTTGAAACTTCACATATAGTTAGATATTTATTAGGAGATGAAACCGCTTTAGTTACGTCATGATGACGTCATCAGGTGTCGAGTTACGTTAAATCAAAGTTTAATATTTGAGAAAATCATAACTCCAAAACTACACAATGGATTTTCACAATCTATACATCATCGGATAGGCCTGGTATGACTCTAAAAACGCTACACTGAACGCGACCTCATTTGACCTTGACTTCCGGTTCAAACCGGAAGTTGAATATTTAAAAAATTCATATCTCAAAAACTACTGATCATTTCATCACAATTTTTACATCAGATTGTAGGTCTGTGATCCTTCCGAAACTTTTGCACAGAAATGATGCCAATATGACCTTAACTTCTGGTCCTAAATGTGTGTTACAGCCAAAGTTAGTATTAACCGCAGTGTATTTGTGTATGGAGAAAAGCGCTGTAACTGACTGTCCGCTCCATTATTCATAAGGTTCAAAGTCCACGAAGCCTGTGCATATAGTCCCACACAACGGAAATGTATCATTGCGTTGCTTATTCTTGTACGTTGTAACACGTGTCCCGCACATACAAAACTCAAACTCATTCAAAGTTCAGTGTGAATTTAGTTCCGCTGTGCTCGTCTGATGGCTTAATGGAAAACAAGGAATAAAAGAGGAGGTTTTACTGAGATGTCCACCTGCTTTAGGGATTTGTATGACTTTGACTAAATGACAAAAACTTCAACTGAAAAAGAACGACATTGGTTTGTTTCTCATCAAACACCGAGACTCACACGTCACGTTGATCGACGTGACCATGCCTGCCAAAGGCGCTCTAGGCCCTCTGAGTATGCCCTTCAGACACGGTGAATAAAATGGTAAGCTTTATTTCAAAATCACCGTTAAAAAGAGGGGGCATTCCTATTTTGTCTACAATAATGTTGATATCCATGAACTTGCCTAGTGTTTTTTATTTTGTTTTTTTACTTTCAAAAATCATTATTTTTGTCATGGTTTAATTTTCAACTATCGGATTGAATTGATGCTAATCCCCGCTCAGGTATATTATGTATATGTACTGTGTATGGAAAAAAACATAACTCTCGAACCAAAAAGGGTTTTGACTTAATGCTAAACCATGTACTTAGACCTTAGTGTGTCAATGAAACCACATAGGTTTTCGGCATGATTACGTCATCAATGACGTCATAACATTGAATCAATGTTTAATTTTTACAAAAAAACATATCTGGAAAACTATAACTGCTACATACCAGATCTTTGGTCCATGTGAAAGACCATAGTGTATTTTTTTAATTTTACACAAAGTGTGACCCTATGCAGCTCTGTGACCTTTACTTCTGGTCGAAACTGAAAGATGCTTATTCCATACTTAAAAACTTCATATCCCATTAACCAAAAAAGGGTTGAGACCTAAAACTTTACATACTTAGACCCGAGTGTGTAGATGAAACCGCAGTTATTTTCGGGATGATGACGACTCGATGGCGTCCTTACATTAAATTAACCTTTATCCGGAGAACCAAAATTTTTATATACATAACTTGCACCATCCCCAATGATTACACAAACTGTGTCTCCCTGTGAGCTTCAATTCTGGTCAAAACTGAGAGCTTAAGTGAAAATAATCACTCCCGGTCTTCGTTTTGAGGCCTGCAAACAATATGATCTTGAAATCAGATGGTCCCTCTACATGTATATCGAATACAGTTTTACCCATAGGACTGTCAATTCCAGCAAAACAATAACTATGAATCTCAATGTTTTGATAATAAAATGAGCTATGAAAACGGAATGATTTCATCAGTTTTTTAATTTATCAAAGTTTTTTATTTCAAATGAGAAATCTTCTACCATTCACATTACGTATCAATTTGTCGTACTAAGTTTTTTCAGTTTTTGCTTTGAAAACACTACCTCTGCTAACTCGAAAATGTCTATACCGAACACCTTGTTTTTGTTATGGAACAAAAAATTGTGTCTAGTTTCTTAATACTTCTTCTTCTTCTTCTTCTTCTTCTTCTCAGCGTCCCTTGTCCGCTAACAAAAGCACCCTTTCCAAGCTCATATGAACTTGAAACTTCATATTTAGTTAGATATTTATTAGGAGATGAAACCGCTTCAGTTACGTCATGATGACGTCATCAGGTGTCGAGTTACGTTAAATCAAAGTTTAATATTTGAAAAAATCATAACTCCAAAACTACACAATGGATTTTCACAATCTATACATCATCGGATAGGCCTGGTATGACTCTAAAAACGCTACACTGAACGCGACCTCATTTGACCTTGACTTCCGGTTCAAACCGGAAGTTGAATATTTAAAAAATTCATATCTCAAAAACTACTGATCGTTTCGTCACAATTTTCACATCAGATTGTAGATCTATGATCCTTCCGAAACTTTTGCACAGAAATGATGCCAATATGACCTTAACTTCTGGTCCTAAATGGGTGTTACAGCCAAAATTAGTATTAACCGCAGTTTATGTGTGTATGGAGAAAAGCGCTGTAACTGACTGTCCGCTCCATTATTCATAAGGTTCAAAGTCCACGAAGCCTGTGCACACAGTCCCACACAACGGAAATGTATCATTGCGTTGCTTATTCTTGTACGTTGTAACAACACGTGTCCCGCACATAAAAAACTCAAACTCATTCAAAGTTCAGTGTGAATTTAGTTCCGCTGTGCTCGTCTGATGGCTTAATGGAAAACAAGGAATAAAAGAGGAGGTTTTACTGAGATGTCCACCTGCTTTAGGGATTTGTATGACTTTGACTAAATGACAAAAACTTCAACTGAAAAAGAACGACATTGGTTTGTTTCTCATCAAACACCGAGACCCACGTCACGTTGATCGACGTGACCATGCCTGCCAAAGGCGCTCTAGGCCCTCTGAGTATGCCCTTCAGACACGGTGATTAAAATGGTAAGCTTTATTTCAAAATCACCGTTAAAAAGAGGGGGCATTCCTTTTTTGTCTACAATAATGTTGATATCCATGAACTTGCCTAGTGTTTTTTATTTTGTTTTTTTACTTTCAAAAATCATTATTTTTGTCATGGTTTAATTTTCAACTATCGGATTGAATTGATGCTAATCCCCGCTCAGGTATATTATGTATATGTACTGTGTATGGAAAAAAACATAACTCTTGAACCAAAAAGGGTTTTGACTTTATGCTAACCATGTACTTAGTCCTTAGTGTGTCAATGAAACCACATAGGTTTTCGGCATGATTACGTCACCAATGACGTCATAACATTGAATCAATGTTTAATTTTTACAAAAAAACATATCTGGAAAACTATAACTGCTACATACCAGATCTTTGGTCCTTGTGAAAGACCATGGAGTGTATTTTTTTAATTTTACACAAAGTGTGACCCTATGCAGCTCTGTGACCTTTACTTCTGGTCGAAACTGAAAGATGCTTATTCCATACTTAAAAACTTCATATCCCATTAACCAAAAAAGGGTTGAGACCTACAACTTTACATACTTAGACCCGAGTGTGTAGATGAAACTGCAGTTATTTTCGGGATGATGACGACTCGATGGCGTCCTTACATTAAATTAACCTTTATCCGGAGAACCAAATTTGTATATACATAACTTGCACCATCCCCAATGATTACACAAACTGTGTCTCCCTGTGAGCTTCAATTCTGGTCAAAACTGAGAGCTTAAGTGAAAATAATCACTCCCGGTCTTCGTTTTGAGGCCTGCAAACAATATGATCTTGAAATCAGATGGTCCCTCTATATCGAATACAGTTTTACCCATAGGACTGTCAATTCTAGCAAAACAATAACTATGAATCTCAATGTTTTGATAATAAAATGAGCTATGAAAACGGAATGATTTAATCAGTTTTTTAATTTATCAAAGTTTTTTATTTCAAATACGAAATCTTCTACCATTCACTTGACGTATCAATTTGTCGTACTAAGTTTTTTCAGTTTTTGCTTTGAAAACACTACCTCTGCTAACTCGAAAATGTCTATACCGAACACCTTGTTTTTGTTATGGAACAAAAAATTATGTCTAGTTATGTTTATGTTCCTTATTAAATACTTGCTGAGCCATGGACTCAATAAGGCGAGTATAAAGCCTTGGACTAGACCCAGTACCTGGGACACT
The DNA here is from genome assembly GCA_023634235.1 of Pisaster brevispinus. Lineage (NCBI taxonomy): Eukaryota > Metazoa > Echinodermata > Asteroidea > Forcipulatida > Asteriidae > Pisaster > Pisaster brevispinus. The sequence continues at coordinate 7,599,211 of JAMKCF010000007.1, forward strand.
GTACTCATTTAAAAACAAATTGCCATATTCGATTATCCGGTGTGTATATATTCGTGGTGGATACGAATCAACGACTGTTTAACGGCGCAGCGAGTGCGCAAGATCAATAGACCGTTCTTTCACAAAACCCACCCGCGCGCAACCTGCTCTGCCGAAGTAATTTCCGTTGCTCATAATTGAATGTGCGCACTTTCTGCAGCGCCGGTAACGAGCGTGCCGTTAAAACAGTTGATTTCCATCCACCACTGATATACACACCGGAGAACCGACCGAGACGGCAGGGCACCAGCGATAGCCAAATGGGAAGGACAAGCCTTATTGACATCGTTTCTTCTATTTGGATTAAAAACATTGGTTTGGAGCACACAAAATGCTCGTGAGTACAAGTCAATAGTTGATGTTGAATCTTTCACGTATTGATAATCCATCGAGAGATTTTCGAGCTATTTTGTTTGGCTTTTTTGTCATTTTGGGACATTTTTCGTGGCTGGATGTTTCGGAAAATCATAGCAAATCGCCTTATCACAGTCGAGTGACAGAGTTTCACTAGGTGTGCTAGTACGACCGAAGATGTCAAAAAGTGTTTTTTTTTTAATTCATATATAATAGTCCCAACACGGCCCGACGTTCAGTTACACTCGTATGATGCACAGATTTGAAGACAGAACAGTCCTGTACCCGATGCACACTTATATTCGCTTCATACATTATCCATTCCAAGTACATAGTGAGTGACTGGTTCACTGCTTAATGGCATAATGTCATGCAATAAGCAGCTCGATCATCATCCATGGTGAAGTACGGCTCAATTGTATGACATACCTGCAATTTCTTGTCATTCCAAAGATTTGCCACACGACCTTGTTTCATTTCAGAATGTTGTCTACTCAGTGGATGCTGATCCTCCATGATTAGAGCAACTGGAGGTGAAATAATGCCCCCTTACACACGCACCCTCTTCACTTAAGCAGCGTTCAATCACCATCAGTTAGAGACGCAACAGCTGAACCTTTACATCTTTAAGCAAAGACAATGGCAACCAAAATACATGGAACAACCGTCAATGACTCGGCAGATAAGGTCCTTCTTACAGACCTACCTTCTGAACTCATTAATTCAATATTTGAACATCTAAGTGCGGCAGATTTGAGTCACCTGGCATCCTGCAACAGACATTTTCGTAATGTGGCAAATACGGATTCACTATGGCGCCCTCTATGTCTGAGAAATGGATGGGAGCGCTATGGTAACATTACTGATCTCACTAAGGAAATCCCGTACAAACCTCAGGATATTAGTGACGGAAGGAATGACTATTCATTCAAAATGGCTGCCATTATCAGGCAGGACTCAACCATGGATCTTGTTGCTACGTGTAGATGGAAGGAAATCTACATGAAAGCAAAACACCTTGAGAACAACTGGAAGTACAAACGTTTCCAAGTCAGCATTTTAAATCTTAAAGACATAGACGCAGAGCTGGACAGTCGATCAAGTGTTCGTAAGGTCGTTAACGACAAAGACACCCTGGTGGTTGTCATGTCGAACAACACAATTCAAATATGGGATGTTAAGACGGAAACTTGTCGACACCTTATCCCAGCTACCAGTATTAACGGTGTCGGGTGTTTAAGTGTTTCTAATGGTATAATTCATGTTGGTAGTAAAGATGGTGTGATTCGTATTTTCAGCAGTAAGTCTGGAGAGATATTACACCTCATGCGGGGAACCAGGGAAGAATATATCACCCAGATATTCAACGATGCAGAGTTAGTAATCAGTGCAGCGATACCAACGTATAATCATCTTTTCAATATTTTCCATTTAAAAATAATATATACATGAAGATGCTCTATGGTAGTTGTAAAAAAATGCAAAAAGTTAAAATAAGTATTTAAAAATAGTGACGTGCTAGGAAAGTTGATTGGTGATGGAGAATGATCTCAGATTAGATTACCAATTTCTAGTCAGACAGTCTGGGCCCAATTTTACAAAACCTGTAAGTAGCAGAATTGTTGCTTACTGGACCGTTGTCATTTCATTAAAAAAAGCTAACCATAATTATACTGAAAGGTATGCTTATTTGTGGCAAGCAAATGAGTGATTTTTTTGTTTCTATTTTGTACTGTGATGCATCCTGGTTCTTTTCAGAACTCCTAAGTTCAGAACAGACCACAGTGTTTTGTTACAAGAAACACTTCACCTGATTACTTCTCATCACAAACCTTTAAATCTCATTTGAATTACTACTCTTTGTTGACCATAACATTGCACATGCAACTTTCAATTAATGTGGTTCTGAAACCCAACCAAACACATACATGTATAAGTTGATTACGTGTATTTTATTTTATTTATTTACTTCAACTTTTTTTTTTTGGGGGGGGTGCAGGGTTGTACACACATTGTTCATATGAGGAATGTGCGATTTGGGCTGTAAAAAGCGTTTGAATACAGAGTTTCATGGCAAATGATGCAAACTCTCGGTAAAATATGAGCAGATGATAAGGTTCCCTCTTTCTTCATTGAAGAGCTTGACTGGAGCATTCAAATTCTCTTTTCAGCAGGCTCCGAGTCCTCCTCTCTGATGTGAGAAGATTCACTGAGATCTGGTTGGGGAAAAAAAAAACGTAACAAAATTAAGTCCCTCTTCAAATAACACTTTGGCACCAATGATTTTTCTAAAATGTAAATAATAATACTTTTAAAACAAAAACAAGCAAAACAGTTTTAAAAATACAAAGGTGGGAACCATTTTATGGAAGTCACTACAAGCAATTTATTTCAAACTGGCAACTCGACAGTCTCTTGTGAATTTTTTTGTCGATCTGTTGAGGAATTAAATAATCTATTCAGTGCTATAATTAATTCCCAACTCATAGAGACAATTTCTGTTCCCTTTTTATGATTTTTTTTTATTTGTAAAAATTTTGAAAATCTTGGACACATATGGACACTCCGACAGAAATGGCTCATTAGTCATATCGCCTGTAGTTACTACTACTAGTTAGTACAGAAAATGTACACAATACGAGCCATTACCCTTCGTGCAAAGGCCACTGGGACTGGGAGGAGGGTTACTGATTACTGCACCTACCCAAGACTTAGTGTAGCTGATAAACGTAGCTCTTGAGTCTTGGTCATGAACCTTAGACATCAGGGCTACAAACAGTACTGTGTACAAATATGGGTTTGCAGATCACCCAACATGTTCTTTATACCTGTGTCCGTGCAATACGTGCATGAACACCTCTTGGGATTTTTTGTCTTTCTTTTTAAAAACATTTTTGTGACATTAACATTGAAGGATGAAGCCAGGGCAAAATTTGTTCTACCCATCATGATAGTGCGATTGTGTACATAACCAGTTGAAACAACATGTTGAACATGTGGACCAATTTATTTTGACTCACCGCCCCAGCTCTATAAAACTTTAAAAATAGAAATGTTGGTAGCGATTACAATAGCTACTGCGGTACAGTTTCACAGCTAGCCACCCAATCTCAGAGTAAGTCTATATAATAAGAGCAAGAGACTACTTTTTTTCTAAGTCTGTTGAGTACTCAACCTTAGTTATATTACTTAAATTAGTAACTAACATTGTAACCAGATAACATGCAGTCACGAATGTCAAAAATAAATGTTCAATATATAACTTGAAACAATTCTCTAACCTTCAGCAGCAGGCACATGTTCCTTATCTCGCTTCTGCCTGGCAAGTACAGTCCGTCTTTGTTTTGTAGCATCCGTGAAATATTGGTAACCCTTCCGATGAAAAGGGGGGAAACCACCATCGTTGCGTTAGGTACTAACTTCGTGCAGCGCAAGCTGCACCATCACCGCCACTATCTTGCAAGAAACACCTCGCTATCCGCTTTTCGGGTCAGCCTGATCCGGAAATGGGACGGCACCCCCCCCCCGGACCAGGAAACCGGGTCAATTCTGACTGGTAGTTTTTTCTTTTGAGTGTACACGTGTACTGAAGTAACCAAGATGTTGAGAGTGAGTTGTTAACAGCGCAGAACCAAAGCAATATACTTGATTAAAGTAACAACATTATATAATACATTATACATTATGCATATATACACATTTAAATTTTATTGATCGAGAGCAAAGCAAGAAGTAAAAAATTTCAGGATTGTACAGATTGCCCCTGACACAATGACGTGCATCTTCTAAAAAGGGTTTATTTAACACTTGTTGCGACTCGCTATACAAAGTAGCCTTGATCAAGGCGTTGGGGTTTTGTTTGCGCCGCGCTGCCAGCCCGAGCTAGCTTCAATGTACGCCTTAACTGCACTGATATGATGTTTTCGTTTCTGATTGATTATTCTTTGCGCCGCGCAACCCGCCAGAGCTTCGTGTGTGTCTGGGTGCCCTTACACATGCCAACTTACGGGGTATTTTTAACAATGGAACAATGGACCCCACAAGGTGATTTCAATAGGAACAATTGGGCCCCACAAGGGAATTCTTTAGAAAAGGGAATAATAGAACAACAATAGCAGTACCCCACAAACCGGATCCGTAAGGTTGTGTGTGTACACACTGCACTCTAGTATCAGTGTGCGCACGGTGCTCTGACGGCCTGACGGCCTCCGCATACGCATGCGGACAAATTCGACCCGCGCACAAGTAGTGTTCGATGTGATACACACATTACGCACAGTGCTATAGTGCACAGTACATGTATAGGCTACGGGTGGGTTTACGGCGTCTTTTTCGGAGTGAAAACTGCGACCGCCTTGAGCAAGGCTATATAAAAAGTAGCCTACTAAACGTTCTTTAGGAACAAACCAGCTTACAGCATGTAGCCTATTTACATGCGCCTAAGGATACACAATTTGTAATATTAAAGGTTATACAGGATAAGGATAAAAAACGCTGTTTAATTTTAGTCTGAAAGCTTACTGATTATGAAGTTCACACTAGAACCCTTTTTCTGTAAAGTGTTTCCATCTGAGATTAAGTCATATTCGATAAAACCTATTAAAAAAAACCGCAGCAGCTGATTTCGTTTGGTACGTGTTTACACACACACAATTGGGCGTGTTTTTCACTATTTTCTCCCGACTCGCAAGGCGGATTAATCATAAGTTTCAACAGGTTTTATATTTAATGTATGCCTGTGGTTGCTCACACAAAACATGAACACTGTCTGAAACTTCTTTTGTCAGCTCTACCAATCCTGAATAATACCAATAACATAAATATAACAATGTCATCCGGGTATATACGTCATCATTGAAATAATAATAACAAATGTGGCTGATAATAGCAACACTTACTTCCCGGATCTATTGTGCTACATCCTGTGCATACATGAAATCAATAACACTTTTTTTCTAAATGAATTAAAGTTTTCCTTTTAGTTCCTTGTTTACCCTTGTGTAATATTTATCAAAACTTTGTAAAAAAAACCTTCACTGCTCCACAAATGCCTCTTTTTACATACATCAAAACAAGAATGATAACACAAAGAAAAACTTACATGTAGCACTAATTAGATTCGGAACACTTGCATCTAATGACAAAATTTGCTATTGCTATAACAAGTTAATGTAAAATACCAAGACTTCATATTTGTATAATTAAGTTGTGATATTATTTATGAACAAAAAAGATTCACCAGTGGCTTGTAAGCTTCGACTACACTTCTAAATATGCATGAAAATTAGGCTAGGAATTAGTATGTGGGTCTATCCACACTAAACGTACACACTTGGAGACAATCTCTGGTTATACAGTATAGTGATGAGGGAATGAAGTGTTTTTTGCTAATTATGTTTCCTGTAAATATTCAGAAGAATAGGCTTGCACTTGACAAAAATTAACACAAAGCTATACATTTTTAGGAAATTGATGGAGATAATCGTTAAGATTACAACGTGTCACAGGGATATCGTCTGTGGTCTTAAAGTTCAACAAAACGATTTTTTCTGTCGTTAACGTGTTTTTTTCTTAAAAGATATTATGGAGTCCTACAAGCCAGAAATTTTCTGATTACTGAAAAAATGTAAGGTTTTATAAAAACAAATGTAACATACATCACAAGGGAAGACTATTTGTCCAAATTAATGGTCTGTCTATGTGACGTACGTTACATAATTGTCGAAATAACCAGAGGAATGACTCCACTTGTTGTTTCTACCAGTATTAAGACCAATTGTAAGTAACAAAATTGGCCAGTGTTTGATTTACTACCCGTACTGTTTGTCCATGTTACATACGTCATACATTTTTTATTACCTTTCATCCACTAAACTCTGATTTATTTTTTCTATGGTTTAGGTTGAACAAATTAAAGACAAACCTAACACATAATTGTTTTAACTCACTCTCCTATGCCTTACATTCCAAATTAACAGCTGTGCTCATTAGTGTGGATGCACCCGAATAAGATAACTTACTTTAAACTGAGTCAGCCTTTTGACAAAGCAGAGCACACTCTACCCTTTCAAACCATTCTGAGGCGTGTTCTATATCCCCTCCCTTATCTTACCCATAGTTTTCTTGTTTCCAATGTCAGCGTAAACCGTCTCCTCCTCCGGGCTGATGATTCTTGCCGATCCTCGCGATAGATCCAAGTCAGCGTAGATCAGACCTTCCACATTCCTCTGTCTTGGGTCATCCTTGAAGGTGCCGTCCTCTCCACGGTCTGCCGTCTGCTCTAGCGTGGCCTGGGCCTGGGTCGATGTCGATATGTTCGTTGGACGTTTGGAAAGATGATACGGAATGACAAGAGGGGGTTTGTTATCGGATACTTTCCTAGATGCTTCCTCAGTGGAAATGGCGCCCAGTGTCTTACTTTTGGCGCGACTTTTATCCACCACAGCATACATGGACTCAGGATGATTCTGTTTATCATTACGTTTCTCCCCATCCTTGACTGGTCCATCAGTTTCAGTGGACAGAGGTTTGTCCACATCGTCCTGGTTATGTTTTGTCTCTACCTGCATTTGGAAGTTCAAAGTCACTACAGTGACTGTTTCCAGCGGGGACTCGACTGACCTCTCGCCTGCAGAGCTGGTGTGGTCATTTTTTTTGGTCACGACTCAGAGGATCTCCGTGCAGTTGGGTCTCTAAAATCCCGTCTGAGTCACTTTCTCCTCCATCATCTTGAAGTGTGTCACACTTAGGAATATGTTTATTAATTGCCTTGGATTTAGATCGTCGTCTGAAGACAAGAAAGTACATGAGGATTTTATTTGTAACGAGAGATTTATATAAGTCATCCGGTACAGCCTGCTGAATGCCAATTATTTTGTTAGCCTGTTTGACTACTCTACCCAATTTAACCTTATCCTGTGCCCTCATGTTTCCATACACACAAATTAAACAGAATGTCAAAATACTCTGTAAAATAGACTTGTAGAACAATTGTAAAATTACACGATCAACATTAAAAGAGTTAAGCTTACGCAGGAAAAATAGGCGTTGTTGGAGCTTGTTAAACTTGGATTTGGCACAAGAGTCAAATTTGAGTTGATTGTCGATTTCAATACCAAGATATTTGTAGACTTGGACCCTTTCAACAACTTCGCCCTTAATAACAAATGGGGGAATAACAGTCTTGCTTTTTCTGAAGTCAATCAACATCTCTTTTGTTTTCTTGACATTAATTTCTAAAAGGTTGTCATCACACCACTGAATGAAACGTGACACTTCATCTGAAAAGTTAACATTAGAGTCTCGCTTACTATCTAAAAAACCAACTATGGCAGTGTCATCGGCATATTTTATAATGTCATGTGACGGGTTCAGAGATTTACAATCATTTGTGTACAAAGAGTACAACAGAGGTGACAGGACACACCCCTGGGGGGCACCTGTGTTGGTGTACTGAACAGATGAGATGGTGGAGTTAACTTTGACCTGCTGGCCTCGGTTTAACAAAAAGTTATAGATCCATGAGATGATTGTGGGATTGACGTTTAAACTGATTAATTTTGTAACAAGCAGATGCGGCTGTATGGTATTGAAAGCGCTGGAGAAATCAACAAACATAATTTGAACGTAAGTTCCTGCATGCTCCAGATGCTCATAAATACCGTTCAGCATTGTCAATACGGCATCTTCTGTACTCCTACGAGGTTGATATGCAAACTGGCGTTCATCTAAAAAATGTGTGATATCTGGCAATAATCTGGTCATTATAACTTTTTCAAGGCACTTCATAGGAATAGATGTCAGAGACACTGGACGTAAATCATTCATCTCTTTGGGCCTGGAGTTCTTAGGAATAGGAATAATGGTGGATTTTTTCCACAATGCTGGAACACAAGAGCTATTAATCGAAGCTTGAAACAATGTACGGAACGGACCAGCAAGTTCGTCTGCACAAACCTTTAGCACTTTAGAAGTGATGAAGTCGGGCCCATTTGTTTTATGGGAATTTAGTTTCTTAAAAAGGTTTTGAACTTCAAGCTCAGAGATTTGAATGCTTGTTTTATTTACAAAGTTGTTATGCATATTGTTCATCAATTCGTTCTGTTGTACACTGAAATCAAATTTATCAAACCTGCTATAAAAACAGTTCAGATTGTGACCATATTGGGATTCATTTTCGACAGATATATCAATTTTCTTAGGCTTGTAGCCTGTAATAGTTTGTAATCCTTTCCAAGCATTTTTAGTGTCATTCGCCTGAAATAAATGTTAAATTTTAGATTTATAAGCCATCTTACATTCTTTAATTTTACGTTTCAGTCTTTTTTGAACTTCTTTTTGTTCCTCCTTTGTCCCAGTGTAGAAAACTCTCTTTTTCTCATTTAAAAGTTCTTTCAACATTCTAGAGATCATAGTGTTTTTGAAAATGTAGCTATTTGATTCTGGTGTTGTCAGCACTCCGCGTTGCCAGTATAAAACATAATTCGAACGGTACTGCATTCTATATTCTGGAGGGTGCAAAGCAGTATCACATTTTCTTCTGTTAAAGCGAGGGTGTCCAATCGGTGTGTCTGGAAATAATATGGCATCCCATGTGACCCATAGATCGATGTCATAACAAGAATAAGCAAAAACATTGTAGCTATTGATACGTGTAGAACGAGCGATGAAATAACAGCTAACTACAGTCTTCACAATGGTATGGCAACTAGAGAGAATTACGAGCCACTCGTCATCTCAAACCAAACTCTTGCACAACTGTTGAAGACAACCAGCTAAATATTGAAGACCTAACCAGGAAGGGATATAAAGAAAAACAAACACGTGGTTTACTTTGTACGAGGAGTTCCTATGTACATTGCATTTAACTTTTTATTTTTGTCAATTTCCTTCTCGTGATCTTAACAAGTTTCAAATTTTGCTCCCAAAGAGTATCAAATAAAACACATCACCTTATAGAGCAAATCATCCCTATGTCCATGTCTATGTCTGTTCTCATTGTCATGTTCTTCTGTTTTAATTATCAAATCATGCTTTCCATCAAAACTTCTGACCAACTGGCACCTAATGGCATAATATACCAACTGTATTCCATGTCTGTATATCTAGTTGGACGACTAGTTGCACAACAGAAAGTTGCATTTTCTCCGACGTATCTATCAATCTGAGACGGTGTCACGCCCGTGTCTACCGGAAAAACTACAGTCAGCTTCGCTTCGTTTGAATGCTCTCTGTTTCTTTCGAACATCGGTTGATATGCGATAGGACAGCTGTAATATCTCTCATCAATTAGTTGCGCGTTTTGTATGTGTAAAGTCCATGTGTACAACCACTGGATGAGACCGTGTACATCTCTCGGCCTGCAAATATTCTAGAAATTGTAGTGTCATTGAAATGAAGCTATTTGATTATGGTGTAATCGTCAATCCACGTTTCCAGTATAAAATATAATACCTATGCGTTCTGCATGGTAAATTCCAGTGTGAAACCGAATGTCGCATTGTCTCCTGTTAAAGCGAGGGTATCATTTGGGGGTGCCTGGAAATAGTACGACATCCCACGTGACCCATAGATCGATGTCATAACAATTAGAATAAGCAGAAACACTGTATGCTATTGATACTTGTAGAATGAGCGACAAAATAACATCAAAGTGCAGTCTTTACATTGATATGAAAACCAGAGATCTTTACGGGTCATTCGTTTACCTGAAACTTTGTACGAGTAGTCCTCGTGTACATTAAACTATTTATTTTTGTCAACTTCCTTCTCGTGATCTTAACATGTTTCAAATTTCGCTCTGAAAGAGTATCAAATAAAATGGCAGTTTACACCATTTTAACGTGAGGTTAGATAATCGTAATTTTACCACACTTTCGTGAGGACTCTTTCTATTGGAAAATAATAATTAATTAATAATAACAATTTATTCATTCATATAGCACAAATTCCAATATAATTTTGTTCAAATGCGCTGAACAATCAAATATTAATAATAAACATTTTAAAAACGAGAAATTACACTATAAAAAATTCCCATTACGCTCTATTACACACATTAAAATGAATAAAGGTAACAGCAATACAATTACTTTAAAAAATGAAATCGTGCATCCTTATCAATCCGTCACTATAAGTCTACCCTGAAAGAACTCATTAATCTTCCACTACGAAATGTGTAAGGGTAAATCTGTGTACAAGTGAGCATGTCTGACACATAACAGAGACTAGAGCTCTGAAGTGAATTAAATGTTTCTAATGTGAAACCCGGAGATCTGTACGATTGGAAGACAATCAGCTTCATAAAGCCTCAATCCAGGAAATTCTTATGTTTAAACTAAAAGCAAGCTTGATAAAGAAAACAACCAATTCTGACCCTGGTAGTTTTTTAGAGTGTACACGTGTACTGAAGTAACCAAGATGTTGAGAGTTGTTGACAGCGACGAATCAAAGCAATATACTTGATTAAAGTAACAACATTATATAATACATTATACATTATGCATACACACTCAGAACAAAAGGTAAAAAAAAGATATGTAAAAAAAGTTGTGTAAGAAATTACTTAATTGAAGTAAAAAGCCACGAAAAAAATATACTTAGTTGTTTTGTAAAAAAATATTAACATAATCAAAGGATAAACTTACTGTTTACTTTATGTTTTGTAAAGTTACCAAAGTTAAGAGTAAACTTTACATGTAATTTGTAAGTTTTACAAGGAAGTGGTAAAAGTAACCGAAATTGAAGTAAACTGGTCCACGTGAAAACGTTTTCCCATAATGCAAATGTAATACACTCGTGCATGTACATGTACTATAAGCATAGAGTAAGCAAGTCGCAGGCACACATAACAATCCAAGATGGACGGGGGTGGACAGAACACTGATGCTGCAGGGTTTTGATGCTTGGAGTTCGCGTGTTCAAAGTTGCAGGGGGGACTTTGGCTTTATGGTCGTCGTGGAACAACAGTCTGTCGAAGAGGGAAAGGACTCATCCAGGAAAACCATGGCGTACTAGCTGCAAAGACTTTCAACACGAAGGCTTCAGCACTGGGGCAAATTAAACCGTCGAAAAAGGTCTGATTAAACCAACCGGCTCTTTTCAGAGCCAGCACGTCTTTCCAGAAGAGATTTTTTACCTTGTCTGCCGGGCTGACCCCCCCCCCCCCATTTTTTACACTATAGCTACGAGTATTGTTTTCTGTGTGTATGTTGCAAGAACTAACTTACCTGCTTACCCACTGATTTGGTACAATTTTCCCATATTATTTTTAGCAATGTATTATATACAACAAATAAATTTATCTAATACCGAAATAAAGTTTTACACAACTATTTACTAAGATCTTATCTTTTACATTGTACGAGGTAAAGCCATACTTCATAATTGGGTAATGTTTTACATAACTGAGGTTTACCTAACAATTCAGCAAATGAATTTACCCAATATCGAGGTAAAGTTTCACACAACTATTAACTAAAACTTTACCCAACCCCTGTTGGGTAAAGTTTTACATAACAGTTATGAGGTTCACCTGCAACTACTCAATTAGGTAAAATTTTACACAAGCTGTGTAATTTGTTCTCTGTGTGTATGTAATATTTAAATTTTATTGTTCGATCGAGAGCAAAAAAAGAAGGAATATATTTCAGGATTGTACAGAATGCCCCTGACACAAAAACGTGCATCTTCTAAAAAGGGTTTATTTAACACTTGTTGCGTCTCGCTATACAAAGTAGCCTTGATCAAGGCGTTGGGGTTTTGTTTGCGCCGCGCTGCCAGCCCGAGCTAGCTTCAGTGTAGGCCTAAACTGCACTGATATGATGTTTTCATTTCTGATTGGATATTCTTTGCGCCGCGCAACCTGCATGAGCTGCGCGTGCGTGTCTGTGTGTGTACACACTGCACTGCAGTATCAGTGTGCGCACGGTGCTCTGACGGCCTGACGGCCTCCGCATACGCATGCGGACAAATACGACTGCGGATGACCCGCGCACAGTAGTGTTCGATGTGATACACACATTACGCTCAGTGCTAGTGCACATTACATGTATTGGCTACGGGTGGGTTTACGGCGTGAAAACTGCGACCGCCTTGAGCAAGGCTATATAGAAAGTAGCCTACTAAACGTTCTTTAGGAACAAACCAGCTTACAGCATGTAGCCTATATTTACATGCGCCTAAGGATACACAATTTGTAATATTAAAGGTTATATAGGATAAGGATAAAAAACGCTGTTTAATTTTAGTCTGAAAGCTTACTGATTATAAAGTTCACACTAGAACCCTGTTTTTTTTGTAAAGTGTTTCCCTCTGAGACTAAGTCATATTCGAGAAAACCTATTTAAAACAAACCGCAGCAGCTGATTTTCGTTTGATACTTGTTTACACACACACAATTGGGCGTGTTTTTCCACTATTTTCTCCCGCCTCGCACGGCTCATTAATCATAAATTTCAACAGGTTTTATATTTATTGTATTGTAGGGCGCGCGCCTGTGGTTGATCACGCAAAACATGAACACTGCCTGAGACTATTTTTGTCAGCTCTACCAATCCCGTATAATACCTATAGGCTAACATAGACATGTCATCCGAGTATACGTCATCTTTGAAATGATAATAATAACGATGTGGCTGATAATAGCAACACTTACTTCCCGGATCTTTTGTGCGACATCCTGTCTATACAGTGAAATCAAAATTTATAACACTTTTTTCCTAAATGAATTAAAGTTTACCTTAGTTCCTTGTTTACCCTTGTGTCATATTTATCAAAACTTTGTAAAAAAGAACTTGAACAAACTTCACTGCTCCACAAATGCCTCTTTTTACATACATCAAAACAAGAATGATAACACAAAGAAAAACTTACATGTAGCACTAATTAAATTCGGAACACTTACATCTGATGACACAATTTTTTATTGCTATAACAAGTTAATATAATATACCAACACTTCATATTTTTATAAGTTGTGATATTATTTATGACCACAAAAGATTCACCAGTGGCTTGTAAGCTTTGACTATACTTCTAAATATGCATGGAAATTAGGCTAGGAATTAGTACATGGGTCTATCCACACTAAACGTACACACTTGGAGACAATCTCTGGTTATACAGTATAGTGATGAGGGAATGAAGTGTTTTTTTGCTAATTATGTTTCCTGTTAATATTCAAAAGAATTTTAGGCTTGCACTTGACAAAAATTAACACAAAGCTATACATTTTTAGGAAATTGATGGAGATAATCGTTAAGATTGCAACGTGTCACAGGGATATCGTCTGTGGTCTTAAAGTTCAACAATACAATTTTTTCTGTCGTTAACGTGTTGTTTTTTTCTTAAAAGGTATTATGGAGTCCTACAAGCCAGAAATTTTCTGATTACTTAAAAAAATGTAAGGTTTTATAAAAACAAATGTAACGTACATCACAAGGGAAGACTATTTGTCCAAATTAATGGTCTGTCCATATGACGTACGTTACATAATTGTCGAAATAACCAGAGGAATGACTCCACTTGTTGTTTCTACCAGTATTAAAACCAATTGTAAGTAACAAAATTGGTCAGTGTTTGATTTACTACCCGTACTGTTTGTCCATGTTACATACGTCATACATTTTTTTTTACCTTTCCATCCACTAAACTCGAATTTTTTTTCTTTGGTTTAGGTTAAACAAATTAAAGACAAACCTAACACATAATTGTTTTAACTCACTCTTCTATACCTTACATATCAAATTAACAGCTGTGCTCATTAGTGTGGATGCACCCGAATAAGATAAATTACTTTAAACTGAGTCAGCCTTTTGACAAAGCAGAGCACACTCTACCCTTTCAAACCATTCTGAGGCGTGGTCTATATCCCCTCCCTTATCTTACCCAAAGTTTTCTTGTTTTCAATGTCAGCGTAAACCGTCTCCTCCTCCGGGCTGATGATTCTTGCCGATCCTCGCGATAGATCCAAGTCAGCGTAGATCAGACCTTCCACATTCCTCTGTCTTGGGTCATCCTTGAAGGTGCCGTCCTCTCCACGGTCTGCCGTCTGCTCTAGCGTGGCCTGGGCCTGGGCCTCGGTCGATATGTTTGTTGGACGTTTGGAAAGATGATACGGAATGACAAGAGGGGGTTTGTTACCGGATACTTTCCTAGATGCTTCCTCAGTGGAAATGGCGCCCAATGTCTTACTTTTAGCGCGACTTTTATCTACCACAGCATACATGGACTCAGGAGGATTCTGTTTATCATTACGTTTCTCCCCATCCTTGACTGGTCCATCAGTTTCAGTGGACAAAGGTTTGTCCACATCGTCCTGATTATGTTTTGTCTCTACCTGCATTTGGAAATTCAATGTCACTACAGTGACTGTTTCCCGCGGGGACTCAACTGACCTCTCGCCCGCATAGCTGGTGTGGTCATTTTCTTGGTCACGACCCAGAGAATCTCCGTGCAGTTGGGTCTCTAAAATCCCGTCTGAGTCACTTTCTCCTCCATCATCTTGAAGTGTGTTAGACTTAGGAATACGTTTATTAATTGCCTTGGATTTAGATCGTCGTCTGAAGACAAGAAAGTACATGAGGATTACAATGAGGAGAACTAAGAAACCAGCTCCTACAGCTCCTCCTACTACGATGACGGTAGAGTCCGTAGATCTTGAAGAAGGGATGTTACTGCCAGGACCGGGATCTTGCTTCTTGGTCGGTAGAGGGGATGAGGTTGGGGGTGCAGATGGGGTAGACTGTCGATCTAGCGGACCACTTGGTGCGGGCTCGATACTGCTGAATGGGTTTTCTGTTTGTTCCACTGGCATTTGAGATGAAAGTGTGTTTATAATTACAGATTCATTTTCGGTTTCTTTGGTTTCGACATTTTGAAAAACAAATAACTGGCTAATGTTTCTGTCCCCTGTCAATGACTTCGATCCTTTCATCACTTCACACATCACCTTAGAGCCATTCATCCCTATGTCCATTCTCATTGTAACGTTCTTCTGGTTTATTAATCCAATCATGCTTTCTGTCACAACTTCTGACCAATTGGCACCTAATGGCATAATATACCAACTGTATTCCAGGTCTGTATATCTAGTTGGACGACTAGTTTCACAACAGAAAGTTGAATTTTCTCCGACGTATCCATCAATCTGAGACGGTGTCACGCTCGTGTCTACCGGAACAACTACAGTCAGTTTTGCTGCGTTGGAATGCTTTCTGTTTCTTTCGAACATCGGGTAGTATGCAATATAACAGCTGTAATATCTCTCATCAATTTCTTGCACGTTTTCTATGTGTAAAGTCCATGTACAACCACTGGGAAAGACCGTGTACCTCTCTCGGCCTGTAAACCTTCTAGAAATCGTAGTGTCATTGAAAATGTAGCTATTTGATTCTGGTTTAATCTTCGGTCCACGTTTCCAGTATAAACTATAATGCAAATGCATACTGCATGGTATATTCTGGACTGTGCAACGCAAGGTCACATTTTCTCCTGTTAAAGCGAGGGTTTCAACTGGGTGACTCTTGAAAAATGACATCCCACGTGACCCCCAGATTAAAGTCATAACAAGAATGAGCAGAAACATTCTAGCTATAGATGCAGAAGGAGCGATGAAATAACAGCTAACTACAGTCTTCACAATGGTATGGCAACTAGAGAGAATTACGAGCCACTCGTCATCTCAAACCAAACTCTTGCAAAACTGTTGAAGACAACCAGCTAAATATTGAAGACCTAACCAGGAAGGAAGGGATATAAAGAAAAACAAGCACGTGGTTTACTTTGTACGAGGAGTTTTTATGTACATTGCATGTAACTATTTATTTTTGTCAATTTCGTTCTCGTGATCTTAGCAAGTTTCAAATTTTGCTCTCAAAGAATATCAAATAAAACACATCACCTTAGATCCATTCATCCCTATGTATATGTATATGTATATGTCTATTCTCATTGCCATGTTCTTTTGTTTTATTAATCCAATCATGCTTTACATCACAACTTCTGACCAACTGCCACACCTAATAGCATAAAAACCAAATGTATTCCTGGTCTGTATATCTAGTTGGACGACTAGTTTCACAACAGAAAGTTGCATTTTCTCCGACGTGTCCATCAATCTGAGACGGTGTCACGCTCGTGGTCCACCGGATCAACTACAGTCAGTTTCTCTGCGTTGGAATGCTCTCTGTTTCTTTCGAACAACGGGTTGTTTCCGATATAACAGCTGTAATATCTCTCATCAATTTAATGCACGTTTTGTATGTGTAAAGTCCATGTACAACCACTGGATGAGACCGTGTACATCTCTCGGCCTTTAAACATTCTGTAAATCGACAAATCGTAGTGTCATTGAAAATGAAGCTATTTTATTCTTGTGTAATCCTCAGTCAACGTTTCCAGTATAAAACATAATACCTAGGCCTATGTGTTCTGCATCTTGTTTTATTCCAGAGTGTGAAACCGAATGTCGCACTGTCTCCTGTTAAAGCGAGGGTGTCAATTGGGTGTGCCTGGAAATAGTACGACATCCCACGTGACCCATAGATCGATGTCATAACAAGAATAAGCAGGAACACTGTAGCTATTGATACGTGTAGAATGAGCGATAAAATAACATCAAAGTGCAGTCTTTACATTGATATGAAAATCAGAGATCTTTACGGGTCATTCGTTTACCTGGAACTTTGTACGAGTAGTCCCGTGTACATTTAACTATTTATTTGTGTCAACTTCCTTCTCGTGATCTTAACATGTTTCAAATTTCGCTCTGAAAGAGTATCAAATAAAATGGCAGTTTACACCATTTTAACGTGAGGTTAGATAATCGTAATTTTACCACACTTTCGTGAGAACTCTTTCTATTGGAAAATAATAATTAATTAATAATAACAATGTATTCATTTATATAGCGCAAATTCCAATATAATTTTGTTCAAATGCGCTGAACAATGAAATATTAATAATAAACATTTTCCAAAACGAGAAAATACACTATAAAAAACTTCCCATTACGCGCTGTTACACACATTAAAATGAATAAAGGTAACAGCAATAAAATTACTTTAAAAATGAAAACCATCGTGCATCCTTATCAATCCGTCTCTATAAGTCTACCTTGAAAGAACTCATTAATCTTACACTGCGAAATGTGTAAGGGTAAATCTGTGTACAAGTGAGCATGTCTGACACATAACAGAGACTAGAGCTCTGAAGTGAATTAAATGTTTATACTTAAGATGTGAAACCCAGAGACCCGTACGATTGGAAGACAATCAGCTTCATAAAGCCTCAATCCAGGAAATTCTTATGTTTGAAAAAAAAAAAAAACTTGATAAAGAAAACAACCAGTTAAGATTTGTTTCTAGCATCAACGCCATTATTCGTGTGTTTCGTTTTAACTTCCTTCCTGGTTCGAAATGAGGATACGAGTCTCCCAAAATTTTGGATTGGTCACAATATTGAAATGTTTTACTCGTCAACTTAATCCTATAAAAATATATAAACAAATAAATACAAAAACAGCCGCGCAATATTGTAAGTACAACACAGAACTAGTTGTGTCAACCCAATATGTTCAGTCAAAGTTGATTCCCCCTCTCATTCTTTTTACTGCAGTTGTTATTGTTGTTGTTGATGCTGCTGATGCAGCCGTTCATAGAGAGAAACATTTTGAGCTTAACCATAAAAATCAATGGTCGTCAAACTTGAGAGAGGTACATCCAGGAGTAGTTGCCCCACAGTTCCCGTCGCAGTGAAATTGACACATTGAGCACTACATTGGCTGATTGAATCCAGCCAACATGATTAGGCAAGGCTGTAACAGTATTAAAAGGAACACGTTGCCTTCGTGTTGGGCGGTTTGGGCTATAAAAAGCGTTTGCTATGAAATGAATATGGTTGGAAAGATGTTTTAAAAGTAGAATACAATGATCCACATGAATATGTCCTAGAAATGTGTGGTTTTTGTTAACGTTTGTGACAAAGAATGGTCCGCCATTTTGTAGAGTCAAAATTTTGACTACACTAAATGGCGGACATTCTCCGCTAGTCTTATTTCCAGTCGCAGCTGTTGAACTACGACTGAGCATTTACTATTACTATCACGGCGGTCCTCTTGTACACGTAGTATATCCAGCTTATGGATTGTAGCGGGGCCAACCTAGCGCTAACGCTTTGTGTGATGCAAGAAGGTCTGGTACCCATTGCTGTTTGTGTACGTGTATCGTGATCATCACATCGGTAGTATGACATGAGTCTGATCGTGATTTCGTCGTGTTTTTCTCGCCTCTGTGTTGCAAAATTGTCTATTAGTATTATTGTCAGTATTAAGTGGAGCTGAAGAATGGACCCAATGTTAGTCTCAAGACATTTGTCTTACCCGGATTGACGAGGTTTCTTCTTTTTGGATGTTTCTTTATCCTGTTGGCGATCCACTTTAACACCCCATGCATACGGTGTGGGTGTTTACATGTTGCGAAGCGAGATACAGAATGGTATATTACCTGGTGTTCATCTGATTGGTTTACCAGGCCACTGGCTACGGCACCAACCTAACGACTGTTCGTCGCGCATTTTGCCCATTACATGGACGGTGGTATTTACGGCTGGAAATACATATACGTTTCGCGGGGCAGATGTCGGGGTCAGAGGTCATTGTTTATTTTTTTTAATCACCATTCACTAATTATAACACATTAAAGGCATGTTATTGCATGAACAACTCTTAATAAGGATATTGAACAGATTTTAAGGCAACGTGTTCCTTTAATGCGGCAAAGCTTGCTGTGCACCACACTCTGTGTGGGGCCTGGACTATGAACCTAGGAAAGTTTCTTCTGCCACAGATTGAACATTTTAAAACCAGCTCAACTTCCCAGTTTGCAACACCAACATACCACACACACAAAATGCCAATCACATCGTTCTAAAAAGCAAAACATGCTATTACAAGTCTAATACAGCCACCCTGCGCAAATCCTCTCGACGGTCTTTACTAACTTTTTGAGGTTAAAAGAGTTGAACTCGAGTTCAACCATGAACAAACAAACTTTAGAACTGTGTTTGAATGACCTCAATGTGGTACACGACAGCAGACAGACTGCTTTATGAAGGTCAGTTGTACGTGTACTTATACAGGTTCTTATTATAGGAAAATAACGTGTACAGAATACAATGAGATCAGCAAGTGCAGTGTGCCGTTGACACAGAAGTACTGTACGTATGATTCAACGTTTAAAAGCCTGATGTGTCGACTACTGCCAGCCATTCCTTCCTTTGGAATGGTCGAGTGGCGTGTGAAATGTAAGTCAAATATTTATGTTTATGTTCCTTATTAGATACTTGCTGAGCCATGGAATCAATAAGGCGAGTATAAAGCCTTGGACTAGACCCAGTACCTGGGACACTGTACTCCTTTAAAAACAAATTTGACATATTCGATTCTCCGGTGTGTATATATTCGTGGTGGATACGAATCAACGACTGTTTAACGGCGCAGCGAGTGCGCAAGATCAATAGACCGTTCTTTCACAAAACCCACCCGCGCGCAACCTGCTCTGCCGAAGTAATTTCCGTTGCTCATAATTGAATGTGCGCACTTTCTGCAGCGCCGGTAACGAGCGTGCCGTTAAAACAGTTGATTTCCATCCACCACTGATATACACACCGGAGAACCGACCGAGACGGCAGGGCACCAGCGATAGCCAAATGGGAAGGACAAGCCTTATTGACATCGTTTCTTCTATTTGGATTAAAAACATTGGTTTGGAGCACACAAAATGCTCGTGAGTACAAGTCAATAGTTGATGTTGAATCTTTCACGTATTGATAATCCAGCGAGAGATTTTCGAGCTATTTTGTTTGGCCTTTTTGTCATTTTGGGACATTTTTCGTGGCTGGATGTTTCGGAAAATCATAGCAAATCGCCTTATCACAGTCGAGTGACAGAGTTTCACTAGGTGTGCTAGTACGACCGAAGATGTCAAAAAGTGTTTTTTTTTTATTCATATATAATAGTCCCAACACGGCCCGACGTTCAGTTACACTCGTATGATGCACAAATTTGAAGACAGAACAGTCCTGTACCCGATGCACACTTATATTCGCTTCATACATTATCCATTCCAAGTACATAGTGAGTGACTGGTTCACTGCTTAATGGCATAATGTCATGCAATAAGCAGCTCGATCATCATCCATGGTGAAGTACGGCTCAATTGTATGACATACCTGCAATTTCTTGTCATTCCAAAGATTTGCCACACGACCTTGTTTCATTTCAGAATGTTGTCTACTCAGTGGATGCTGATCCTCCATGATTAGAGCAACTGGAGGTGAAATAATGCCCCCTTCCACACGCACCCTCTTCACTTAAGCAGCGTTCAATCACCATCAGTTAGAGACGCAACAGCTGAACCTTTACATCTTTAAGCAAAGACAATGGCAACCAAAATACATGGAACAACCGTCAATGACTCGGCAGATAAGGTCCTTCTTACAGACCTACCTTCTGAACTCATTAATTCAATATTTGAACATCTAAGTGCGGCAGATTTGAGTCACCTGGCATCCTGCAACAGACATTTTCGTAATGTGGCAAATACGGATTCACTATGGCGCCCTCTATGTCTGAGAAATGGATGGGAGCGCTATGGTAACATTACTGATCTCACTAAGGAAATCCCGTACAAACCTCAGGATATTAGTGACGGAAGGAATGACTATTCATTCAAAATGGCTGCCATTATCAGGCAGGACTCAACCATGGATTTGTTGCTACGTGTAGATGGAAGGAAATCTACATGAAAGCAAAACACCTTGAGAACAACTGGAAGTACAAACGTTTCCAAGTCAGCATTTTAAATCTTAAAGACATAGACGCAGAGCTGGACAGTCGATCAAGTGTTCGTAAGGTCGTTAACGACAAAGACACCCTGGTGGTTGTCATGTCGAACAACACAATTCAAATATGGGATGTTAAGACGGAAACTTGTCGACACCTTATCCCAGCTACCAGTATTAACGGCGTCGGGTGTTTAAGTGTTTCTAATGGTATAATTCATGTTGGTAGTAAAGATGGTGTGATTCGTATTTTCAGCAGTAAGTCTGGAGAGATATTACACCTCATGCGGGGAACCAGGGAAGAATATATCACCCAGATATTCAACGATGCAGAGTTAGTAATCAGTGCAGCGATACCAACGTATATAACATTAGAAGATGCTAAAGACAGACATATCTACGTATGGACTGTTGATGATGGAGCACTTCTTCATACCTTTAAGATCGATGTAGAGGGAGCCATTTTGAGGGCTGTTGACTATCGGGATAAGATGGTGGCTGGGGCATACAGTGATAAGTGTCTTCGACTCTGGGATGCAGTCACCGGTGACTGTCTGCATACTTTAAGATATAATTGTGAAGGTATTGCAGAGAGCTTGTCATGTTGCCTTAGTAACGGCATTATTACTTTGGCTGATTTCGATGGCATGAAATTTATTGTTTGGAATAAACAATCTGGGGTGTGTGTGACTTCAGTTTCAATTTCTGGTGATTTCGAAGACTTGGTTGATTATACATTGGCAGGCAAATGTGTGGCAGTCGACGACTTATTCATAGTTGCCTTATATGGTCATGCAGAAAATTACTTCAACGCTTATAATCAAAAGGGTGAACTATTGGTGAATATACATGATTTGGATGGAATTAGCTGCGTTTGTTGTCATGGTAACACATATGTTATCCAAGGCCCAGGGGAGCCACATGATTGTTTAAATTGTATCATTTTCAAGGTTGTTTCACGTAACAGTCAGCAAATGTGTATAACTGAATGTACAGGTATGCTAGAGGGGATTGATGATACCAAAATGGTACAGTCTCAGGGCTCGAGGTTGACAATTTATCATTACTGGTGAAAGTGATGACTGGGGCTGAGAGTTTCAAATCTTAACGCACCCAGGGCCCAATTTCATCACGCCACTTACAACAGAATTCTGTGTATAAGGTGCCAATAAAAGGCACGTGTCAGTCAGAGCGGAATGCATCGGTAAGTAGTGCCTTGAAACAATGGGCCCTTGTCTGTCTGGATGAGTCTAGAAATGGGGAAAATGGGGAACATGAGGTTTTTGTATAACAATTGTTCATTTGAATGAGGTCAAGGGTTTAGAGAGATGACCATACCATTTTATCAGCCATAAGGGCACATCAATATCTTTACTCTATAGACAAGATCTTTTAATTGCCCTCTTATACAAATACGTAATGAAACTAATGGATCTGCTGTCTGCTTGATTTGGCATTATAGATCATCTTTTTCATTGTTCTGCTGTATGATGCAGTTTTATTTGTGGCATTAATTGTTTAATAACTGTATCAATTATGACTTTTCTTCACGGATCAATTACGGTTATGTTGTAAACTATCTACAAATCAAGAACACCAGATATTAATCTGAGTATAGACTTTATGAACCAAGATAATGTACATGCATCAGCTATAAAATGAAAGAAGACGCCATTTCAAACAAGCGCTTCTCTTGTAACCCATTGTACAATTGTATCTCAGTTATGCTCTGCTGCATGAATCGTTTCTTGAACTTATCTGATAATAACTTATATATAACTAGGTTTTACTACAATTAAAGTATAAAACAAAACTATCACTTTTTTATTTTCTGAATAAGTATTTCCTTATTTCCTGTATTAGAGGAGTATCCTGTTCATGTATTGACTTTATTAGTTCCGCACTGGCTTCACCATACAATTAATAATTGTTGTTTCAATGTAAAAACACTTATGACGTGTTTGGAGCTGTCCGTTTGGACTAAAATCTAAATGTGGTACATCACTGTACCTGGAGAGGAGAGAGGCAGACATGAAGATTGTTTCGTCTTTGAAAAATTATAGACTCCATACATCGTGTGGTCGAGAATGCATTGATGAAGCAGTGTAAAATTAAACGGCTTTTTCATGGGACGGGAAATTATCAAAATAAGTAGGACGTACTTTGAAAGTGTTGAGAATTAAGGACAGCTCCTTAGAATAATCTTCGAAAAGAGAACAATAAATTGAAAGTAATTAAATTAAGTCAACTGTCTTGGATATGCATGTAAAACAGAACACCATAGCATTGACTTACTGAAAAACCTGACTGCATTACGTGTTTCTTACTAGTAAGGAAACGAAAACAAAAATAACCAATGGTGATCACTTTTTCAACAAATTATTCTTCTACTTTGAATCGTAAATGTTGCTCTCTTCTGGATGGCAAAAACAATTGCCTTGAATGTTTAGTTTTACAAGCGTATACAAAGTCATCACATAATGTTTAAAATGTGTCTCTTACCATTTATTTTTTGTTTTCATTTAAAAAATCAAATATGCTTAAATGCAGAAATTTTTTGAAGAACATAAAGCAGCTTACATATATCCAATAAATAAAGAACAACACCGGATACTTTATAATCAAGACAGTACACTATATTGAAATATATCATAAGCTACAGTTTTCGGATTATCTGAGTGCGTCATTTGAACAAATAGTCGGGATATTAACGATAGCATTTGATCACTGGATCCTTATTGTGATATCCTGTGTACATAATTTAAACATGCAAAGAGGAAGTAAGCCAAGATGTTTCTTATTTCCTTGATTTTTGTTAAGACATAATCATCAGACGTAACACACGTCATTGGATACCCCAAAGGTCTTGTGTAAAATGATTATTTATTATTTGTAATAAACAAAGGCTTTTGGGGATGATCGATTAAACCTATATTAAACCATTCATTGTATTTTTTTTTTTAATGTTTAATATTTCAATATATTTCTGATGTACCGACACATATAAGCCATATCTTCTCATGCGGAGATTGGATAATAAATGCAGTCAGAACAGTCGTCATTTTATGTTTTGTATTAAATGTTGTTTTCTTCTCTTAATTGGAGAACGTAATGAGAGAAGTTTGCTCCTCATTTTGTCCTTTGGGTAGATTTTAATCCTAAACTTTTTAACTTGATTTGCCAGATTCCTGGAAACGTACTGCATGATCCGTCTCTCTAACCCGGTCGCTTGTGCCGAAAATAACATATACAGTAATATTATTATTATGG
The DNA here is from genome assembly GCA_023634235.1 of Pisaster brevispinus. NCBI lineage: Eukaryota > Metazoa > Echinodermata > Asteroidea > Forcipulatida > Asteriidae > Pisaster > Pisaster brevispinus. Next base: position 7,623,715 of record JAMKCF010000007.1, read on the forward strand.
TTATTCCTGGTTTATTAAAAATCTTGTTGCCAGAGGCAAAACTGCATCGAAATTTACTTATAAATAACAATATTTTTGAATGGTAAATATGGTAAATCCAAGAAAAAACAAGAACATTTCATAGCAAATATATGCATTTTCAAAATAAATAAAAACGAGACAACTACGTACATGGTGAATGCTTTTAGCAAAACACAAACAAATCAACGTTAAAATAAGAATAATTGGATGAAAAACAATCAGTGGACACACAAAAAACCTAAAGACAATGGCCATTTACCAAGTTATAAAGAAAGTCAAGAATCAGACCTCAATTGCGTATCAATGTGTAAAACCGTCCCTTTGGGGTTCGATCGATCTAAAAAATAAATGTTAATGTTTTTAAGGATTTTCTTAACAACAAGGTTAGAGTCGGGTGGTTTAGGAAGACTTGAAAAGTAGTCTTTAAAACAAAATTAATTTTGCAACCGAGACAAACTTTTACCAAAATTGCACGCCATCACCCTTTTTCAAACCAACCCGGTTTTCTGTACTCCCCTCATTTAGCTTACCCGCTTGTTTCCAATGTCAGCATAAACCGTCTCCTCCTCCGGGCTGATGATTCTTGCCGATCCTCGCGATAGAGCCAAGTCAGCATAGATCAGACCTTCCACATTCCTCTGTCTTGGGTCATCCTTGACGATGCCGTCCTTTCCACTGTCTGCCTTCTCTTCTGGCGTGGCCTGGGCTTGGGTCGTGGTGTTCGATCGACGTTTGGAGAGATGGTACGGAATGACGCGAGGGGGTTTCTTACAAGACGGTTGGCGGTCAACAACGCGTCCTGTTACTGGCAAATCCTTCACATCGACGGTTGATTTCGGATTCTGAGACGGAATTCCATGTTTGGGAAGACTACTCAAGGTCTGACTGTTGTCTGTTCCACGATTTAGCTTCGATCCATCCTTCCAGCCTCCGGATACTTTCTGAGATGATTCCTCAGTGGAAGTTGCTCTTAATGTCTTACTTTTGGTGTGACTTTTGTTCACCGCAGCATACATAGACTCAGAAAGATTATGTTTATCGTAGCGTTTATCCCCATCATCGACTGATCCATCAGTTTCAGTGGACAGAGGTTTGCCCACATTGTCCTGATCATGTTTTGTCTCTGCCTGCTGGTGTAAGTCCGATGTCACTACTGCGATAACTGTTTCCCTCGAGGACTCTACTGACCTCTCGCCTGCCGGGCTAGTTTGGTAATTTTCTTGATCACACCTCGGAGTGATTTCGTGCAGTTGGGTTTCTGTTAACCCGTCTGCATCACTTTCTCCTCTATCACGGTGAGGCGTGTGAGATTTACGTCTGTTGATAGTCTTGGATTGAGACCGTCCTCTGAAGAAGAAAAAGTACAAGATGATTCCAATGAGGAGAACTAAGAAACCAGCTCCTACAGCTCCTCCTACTAAGATGACTGTAGAGTCCGTAGATCCTGAAGAAGGGTTGTTGCTATCAGGATCAGGATCTTGCTTCTTGGTCGGTGGAGGGAATGGGGTCTGGGGGGTAGATGGGGTAGACTGTCTATCTAACGGACCACTCGTTACGGTAGTGGTGGTGTGGGATTTAGGGGTTTGCTTTATTGTCTGTGTTGGTTCTTCTGGCATCTGGGAAGATTCTGCTCGTGGCGTCATTGCTTCTGTGGTAGTCTTCGGGGTTTTCTTACGTTGATGCACAAATAACAACCCGACGTCTCTGTCTCCCGTTATTGATGAAAATCCGTTGTGCACTAAGCATGTCAACATGGAGCCGTTCCTCTCTACTCCTAACCTCAGCATTTTTATATTCTTTTTATTTTCATGAAACTCTATCATGGTATCGGTCTCTAACAATGTTTTCCAACTAGCATAATCACTTTGTGATTTTATATACCACGTGTATTGCAGTTCGTACTCGACGAGAGAAAGAGTTTGGCAATGATAAGTTGCATTCTCATCCATGTATCTAACAATCCGAGACGGAATGACAGTGGTGTTTATCGGATCAATTATTTTCAGTCTAGCAACGCTGGAAAATTCTTTTTTTTTCATTTGGCTATTTTCCGTGTATTTGTAGACATAGCAGTTGTAATATCTATTATCTATTGGTTGAACATTCCGTATGCTTAGAGTCCACGTACAACCAATGAATGAAACACTGTACCTTTCTCTGCCGTCAAAGTTTCTTATCGACCTGGTGCCCATAAAAATGAAACTATTCGATACTGGTGTCAAAGTTATCCCACGTTGCCAGTATAAATTGTAAGAGTGATGTTCGATGCATTGTACATTTTGGAGTGTACAACTAAAGGAAACATTTCCACCTAGTACGGCAAGAGTGTCAGCTGGGCGACTCCTGAAATATGACAGCCCAGCCGACCCACAGATCGACGTCATGACCATCACAAGAATGAGCAGAAACATTGTAGTTATTGATACGCGTAGAATGAGCGATGAAATAACATCAAACTGCGGTTTTCACATTGATATGAAAACCAGAGTTCCTTAGGAGTCACTCTCCAACTTTATCCAAATTTGAAAATGTAGAAGGCAAACTGCGCTATAAAGTCTTAAGCCAGGAAATTATTTCATTTAAAATGCAGACTTGCTCGAGAAAACAAGCTCTTTTTATTCAACTTAACAATCCCAATGTTACTAGAGGTTTAGAGATGCTATCTTCGTACGCTGTCAAGTTCCGTCCGGGTCTCCAGCTTGAACCAGACACGGATGTCAATAAATACGTTTTTTTTTATTTTTTTTTATTCATCAGCTTGTAATCACTGATACCTAAGACACAAAGTAAATCAACTTGCAGCTGGGTAAGATTTGACGCTTTATTCGTCCTCCTTTGAGACATCCATTTTTTCCAGCGGCGTAACAATAGGTAACTTTTAGGGGGCACAAGGGGGCATCATTTTTTTCTAGGGAGGGAGGCTGCTGGCAAATAAATTAGAAACTCCATTTGCACTTATACAACAAATATCTTAATATACGTAATGACGGGTTCCAAATGGGGGGGGGGGCACTGACATCAATTGGGGTGGGGTGGGGCACGTGCCGTCCCGTCCTCCGCCCGTTACGCCAGTGGTTTCTTCCCAGAACCACCACTTAAAGAAGAAATTATTACATGGTTGTCTCCCGTAAACTAGTTTATTAGTCACTTTTCACTTACAAATGGTTGTCAAGATTGGTTTATGTTGGGGACAATCAGCTCAATGGCAAAAACTTATACCAGGAAAGGATTTATAGTAAAATAACTATGGTTTTTTTCTTATTTTGTACGAGTAGACAAGTACAAGGCATGTAATTGTTGCTTATTTTTATCAATCTCCTTTCTGTGGTCTTAAGTATATTGAATACACAGATAATTACATGAACATTTTGTCACAAATGCAACCATTTAACCAAACTTAATTTTCAAAACTGATTTTCCTAAGCACAAGAAAACAAGTCAACACGAGGACTGCTAAAACAAAAGTGAAGTGTATTTTGCCATGTGGAATTAGCTCTATGGTGGAACGTCGGGTCCAACCAAGGGGGACGCTGCCCGGAAAAACAAGCCGTAAATCAACTGAAACGGCAAAGACCAATGGGCAGTTAAATTGTACCAACATCCGACCACGAAGCAAACTATGCCCCATGCCCCGGGCAACCCGCCAGACTGTCTAGTAGCAATAAATTATTTGAAGCTCAAAGTATTGGCCTCAAATCGATTATTAACGATTTGTGATACTAATTGATTAATGACTGTATTAATTATGACTTTTCTTCACTGATCAAAACCCGGTTATGTTGTAAACTATCTACAAATCAAGAACACCAGAGATTAATCAGAGTACAGACTTTATGAACCAAGATAATGTGCATGCAGCAGCTATAAAGTGTGAGAAGACGCCATTTCATATAAGCGCATGTTTGAAGTCGTACAGAGTATTTCAATGGCTACCGCTACTAAATTAACTCAACAAAGATGTGATAAGTGAAAACAGTAATATGGCGTGTCTTCCTTTTCCAATAACCAATCTTTGTATCTCAGTTGTAGTCAACAGAATGATTCGTTCCTGAACTTATTTAAATAATTAATTAGGCCTATATAAAAATATCTAGCACGTGACTGAGAATCAGTTTTACAAACGTAAAGTGTAAAAACTGTCTCTTTTTAAATTTTTGGATTATATACTTCCTTATTATTTCCAGAGTATTAAAGGAGGTTTGACTTTGTTATTTCCGTATTGGTTTCACTATACAGTTAATGATTGCTTTTTTAATGTAAACAAAATAATGACGTGTTTGGAGCTGTCTATTTTGACTTGATATCAAAATGTAGTACATCACTGTACCTGGAGAGGGGAGAGGTAGCGTTGAAGATTTCTTTCGTCTTTGCAAATCATAATGTAGAATTCGTTCGTAGTGTGGTCGAGAATGCATTGATGAAGCAGTGTAATATTAAACGGCTTTTTCATGGGACGGGAAATTATCAAAATAAATAGGAACCACTACGTACTTTGAAAGTGTTGAGAATTACAGACAGCTGCTTAGAAATATCTTCAAGAATAGAAAAATAATAGCCTATTAGAAGTAATTAACTCATGTTACTAATAATGTTATCATTGTTATAATAAGTTGATTGAAAATCAAACTTGTTGCCAGAGGCAAAATTGAATCGAATTTTACATATAAAATTACAACATTTTAAAATGGTAAAAATGGTTAATCCAAGGCAAACGTACCAAGTTACGAAGACGGTCACGAATAGACCTTAATTGCATACCAATGTGTAAAGCCGTCCCTATATAAGGTTCGATCGATCTAAAAAAAATATATAATAATGTTCAGTTCATGTTTTTAAGGATTGACTTCTTTCCTTTCTTTTTGACAAAAAGGGTAGAGTCGTGGTGGTTTATTAAGTCTCGAAAAGTAGTCTTAAATGATTGTTTTTACTTTGCAACCAAGACAAACTTTAACAAAAATGTGCACGCCATCACCCTCTTCAAACTGTCCCGGGACGACCTCAGGGGCGTTGTTCGTACTCCCCCTCCTTCAGCTTAACCACTTGTTTCCAATGTCAGCATAAACCGTTTTCTCCTCCGGGCTGATGATTCTTGCCGATCCTTGCGATAGTTCCAAGTCAGCGTAGATCAGACCTTCAAAATTTCTCTGTCTTGGGTCATCCTTGACGATGCCGTCCTCACCACAGTCTGCCGTCTGCTCTAGCGTGGTTTGGGCTTGGGTCGTGGTGTTCGATCGACGTTTGGAGAGATGGTACGGAATGACGGGAGGGGGTTTCTTAACGGACGGTTGACGGTCAACAACGCGTCCTGTTACTGGCAAATCCTTCACAGCAACGGTTGATTTTTGTTGCTCAGACAGATTTTCATGTTTGGGAAGACTACTCAAGGTCTGAGTCTTCTCTGTTCCACGATTCAGCTTCGACCCATCTTTTCCGCCTCCGGATACTTTCCGAGATGCTTCCTCAGTGGAAGTTGCTTAATGTCTTACTTTTGGCGTGACTTTTATCCACCACAGCATACGTGGACTCAAGATGATTCTGTTTATAGTTGCGTTTCTCCCCATCCTTGACTGGTCTTTTTCAGTGGGCAAAGATTTGTCCACACAGTCTTGATCATGGTTTGTCTCTGCCTTCTGGTGTAAGTCCGATGTCACTACTGAAAGAAATGTTTCTCTCTGGGACTCAACTGACCTTTCCCCTGCAGAGCTAGTGTGGTTATTTTCTTGACCACAATTCAGAGTGACTACGTGCAGTTGGGTCTCTGATATCCCGTCTGCATCACTTTCTCCTCCATCATCTTGAGGTGTTTGAGATTCACGTCCATCAATAGAATTGGTCTTAGATCGTCCTCTGAGGGCAGGAAAGTACACAAGGAATACAATGAGGAGAACTAAGAAACCAGCTCCTACATTTCCTCCTACTAAGATGACTGTAGAGTCCGTAGATCCCGAAGAAGGGTTGCTACTGCCAGGACCAGGAAGTTGCTTCTTGGTCGACTGAGCAGATGATGTCTGGGGTGGAGATGAGGTAGACTGTCGATCTAGCGGACCCCTTAGTGAATTGTGGGTACTGGTAGCTGGAGACAAGTTAGTTGGTGATTGTCCATGATGCACTGGCCCTTGATATGGGGACTGTCGATCTGGCGGGCCACTTGTTAAAGAGTCGGTGTTGGTAACCGGAGAGTAGGTTGTTGGTGATTGTGAAGGATGCACTGGCCCTTGAGATCGATCAGATGGGCTGTTTTCAGGCGTCAATATATTTGTGATGGTTGTCATGGTTTCTTCACTTGGATGAACACATAATGTTGCATGGGTTTTACTTCCAGTAACTGAGGTTGAACTTTTGAAAATATAACAAAAGACCCTCATTTTGTTTTCTCGCGATCTTAAATTCGTCATTGTCATCGTCTTGTCATTTTCATTAAACTGAAGAGTCTTAGTCTCTTCCAACTCTTTCGGGGAATCACCTTCTAACATTGTAAACCACTTAAGTTTGAATCCATTTTCAATTACTGGACTCGTTTGACAACTAAAGGTCACATGTTCACCATAACGTTTTACAATGTTAGACGGTATGACAGTTGTGCGAAACCACATCAATTTGCCCTTAGTTTTGACTGAAGGGAGCAACCTGTAGATATAGCAGTGGTAATAGCCCTCGTCATCTGGTATCACGTTCTGTATATGTAAAGACCACGTACAGCCTCGCAATGACGTGGAGTACCTGGTTTCATCAACCTTGCTGTAATCTTATACAGTGAGATCCTGAAAAAGCTTGTCGTTCTGAAGGCCTCGTTCCCAATACAGAATAATATATGCAATGCCATGTGCATCACGTTGTACATTTTGGAGCATGCAACTCAAAGACACACTGCGTCCTTTTACGGCGATAGTGTCAACTGGGTGACTCCTGAACAATGACATCCCACGTGACCCATAGATATTGTAGCTGTTGATACGTGTAGAATGAGCGATGAAATTATAACAAACTGCAGTCTTCACATTAATATGAAAATCAGAGGTCTATACCATTCACTCGTCAACTTAAACTAAACTTGAAATGTTGAGGATGACCAGTTTAATAAAGCCTCAATACAGAATAGTTAAAGGAAGCTAGCCTTTTTGAGCATGTCACGTTCTCGACGTCAGTTATGTTCGTAATTTCTCAAGTTCCTTCCTGGTCTAAAGCAATCAATAATGGATGGCAATATAACGTTGATTTTAAATTGCCAGTTTGTGATCAATAATACCAGTGACGTTGGAGTTGAAGACAATCCTATCTGAAACTCAGTGAGACTTGAAGCTTTGCATGACTCTATTGGAAGAGGGAACTAAACAAACAAGTGCACGGGTGACAATTCTATGTGATACAAGATATTGACGGCAACGGCAATGAAATGGGGTTTGTTGTTACAATAACAATCAGAGGAGTCCACTTCCGTCTTGTTTTTTGTGTGATTTCGGAGACATGATTATACATTGCCAGGGAAGTGTGAAGCAGTCAGCGATTTGCTAATAGTTTCCTTGTATTGGCATTCAAGTGTTACTTCAACGTGTATAACAAAAAAGGAGAACTATTAATTTATCTACATGATTGGGATGGAAAGGGGTGGGTTGTTGGTCATAGTAACAAGTTTGTTATCCATGAACCAGGGGAAACTTATGATATAGAAAATGTTCTCATTTATATGGTTGTGTCACGTGACAGTAACCAAATGAGAATAGCCGATGGACGTCAAAGTAGGCTAGAGGGAATTGAAATGAAACAAAAATGGTCCTGTCTGACAGCTCGAGCATGACAATCTATCATTATTGGTGAAGATGATGACACGGACTAAGTTTATAAACCTTAACTCAACAGGAAGTCCAGGAAAAACATGGGGATATTTGACGTTTTGGTTCAACGGGTTATCGGTCAACATACTATCCTTTCCGGCCTAAAGGGGCGGTGTTGTCATGACCACAGCCTCTGGCTGTAAATTGAATTACGAACTTTCACCCAGTTACTGCAAGCACGACCTCCCTCCGTATCGAGTCTATGGAGAGAGTGCGCACGCGTGCAGGCCTTAAGTGACCGTTTATTATAGACCTTATGCAATGACGTCATCCAGCCGCCACTATAGAGGTAAACCGATGATGAAACAATGGAAACGCACAACTGTGTACGCGCGGCGCACAGGATTGGCCAATGAAAAGCCTCATTTTGACCTCTCAGTAAGGGCGCCCTACTCAAATGACGTCATGTGCATAATGTCTATTCAATTTAGGACGTCTACAGCCATATGCCTGCTTTGATCACGACGACACAGTCCCTTTAAATCCATAACAACCGGCACTCTAGGCAAGAGAACCTCTTAAGTTCCCCCAACCTGATTGGGATGGCTGTAGTTGTAGTGGTAGCGGGGTGGTGGATGGGGGAGCTGCGATCGAATACCTAATAGAAGCACGTTTGAAAGCCTGTTTCGGCATTAGATTGTAAACTAAGGAAGATCATAGTTTTATTGATTTATTTATTGGGGTATTGGTTGTGGTTTTTTTGAGTTTTTTTTTTTTGGGGGGGGGGTTCCTCTCCTTTTTTCAGTGGTACATGCATCTTTATTTATGATTTGTTATATTAGTCGAAAAATATTGAATCGCTTCGCTTCGCTACACTGATTAAAGTACGTTTATGGTTTGACAGTCATCTACAAATCGAGAACACCAGAGAATTATCTGAGTATAGACTTTATGGTTCTTGCAAGTGTACATGTAACAACTATACAATGAGAGAATACAAGATTACCTATGCTGTACAGATCATGCTATTGCTATCATTTCAAAATCAACCAACAAAGAAATGAAAGCAATCATGACGCGTATTCAGTCTCCTATAACCAACATTTTGTATCTTGTATCTTAATTGTACTGAAAAGCAGGGTGAGCTATTGGTAAATACTCCACAAATCAATGGCCATAAAAACTAATTTGGTCACTGAGCACTGGAGAGCTGTTGATATTATGCAACATTGTTAGAACAACCTACTTTTAAGTAATGTAGTTTTAGACAAAGAGGTAAATTTTCACCCCAAAGTTTGAATCCGAGATAGGGCTTCAAGCATGAAGCCTTTCTTTTTATTGAACGAAGATGTTTTTTTTCCTTTCATTATTTTCTTGCAACTTCGCTGACCAATATTGAGCCCTGTTTTTTTTTTTTTTTTTTAGGTTTCTTATTTGATGCACATATGCTAGGATACACCAAGTTAGGATACTGATCTTTGAACATTACCAAAAGTATACCCTGCCTTTAACTGAACCATTCATTCCTATAACTTAAAAGTAAATGATTAATTATATGCAAAAAAATATCATCATCACCTATCTCAAAATCAGTAATACAGAATTGAAATGAAACTGTCTCTTTTTAAATTTCTGAATAAATATTTCATGTGTACTTTGTATGAGCAAGGGTTTTTTGTACGGGTAATTTTGATTTCTTTTCCGTGTTTGCTTCGCTTTAAGATTGATCCTTGTTATTCCAAAATCAAACACTTTGACTCGTTAGGAGCTGTCCGTCTGTTACTAAATATCAAATGCAGTACATGGATACACCTTCTTCTTCTTTTCTTCTTCTTTTTCTTTTCATTCTTGTCTTAAGAAACGTAGATTATGTACATAATTTAATCGAGCATGCATTGCTAAATCGGGATAATAATTATTGAACAGTTAGAATTCATGGGATGGGAAGTAACAAAAAGAAGTAATGCCCCACCCACTGCGTAGTTTAAACAAAACTGCGATCTTCTGAAAGTCATCTTCTTTACATTGTTTGTCTTTTTTCGGGATAGATGATTCGTTATTGTAGTAATGTACATTCAGCCATATATTGAACCTCGACATGTTCTACTGTTTGTCACGCTATTGTGGCTGCGTGTATTGTTGTGCTACTTCTGTATAGTGTTATCTTGTTGATGAACGAAATCAAGCGTTGGTGATTATTTCTAACATTGTATGTATTCGTCATCTGGTAAATAGTTTCATGGTAATTGGAAACGTTGAGATGACCAATACGATCCCTGTATAATATTATATCCTTTAAATCACACTGAGTGTTATATAATCCACATGGTGTACTGTAAATGTAAATCCGTCTTGATCCATTACTACGTCTACTTTGAAAGAACTCAAAACTTCGGTTAGTTGTTTCTGGTTAAATGTGCATACACGTGAGCATATCTCACACATAACAAACAAAAGCTCCGAAGTAAGCAAAATAATAATGTTTGGTGCAAGGGATTATTCCACTGTGATGATCATCATTTTACGATTCACTTTTCCTTTACACGCAGTAAAATGTGACTTATCAGGAAATTAAGTCATGTCCTCTTTGGACTCAAATGCCACAATTCTTCTTACTTTAAAAAATATATATATACAGAGCGTGCCTTTTGTCCAAGGATGTCCTTAATGAAAATATTATTTTTTACATTGTTTCTAATTCCGAGATAGCATACTTGTCCCCTCCTCAATCTGAAAGTGTGATGTTGGATTTATTAAACTCAGTGCTCACTGAGTTTAATAAATCCAACATCATAATAGTGTACGGAGCATAACAAGTGTCATGTCACTAATCAAGTGAACCAGATATAAATAGTTTGTCTCAGCAAGTCTGCAAAATGGGTATGGCATTCCTGGAACTCCGTACCCCAAAAGTATTGACATCAATATAGGCTGCTTTTTATTATTTTTTCATTTCAACGTTAACATTCCTTTGCCAAATTATTTTAATGAATTTGTTTCTATTATGGCTAATTTCTAATCATTCAATTTGTCGAAAACTTCAACAAATTAATTTGTTTAATATGTCTGATTGTAAACTTATCATATTGAGTCGAACATGTAAGCTAAGCATTGTATAAACCAAGACGTCATTTGACGTTTACAGACTACTTGAATACAAGTTCTTGGTAGCTGGATGGTGCAGTTTCTTTCTGGCCAAAAGAAGCAGCTTGCCCGTGTAGCTGGGTTTCCACTTCCTCATACGGCTCTGCATCTTCATCATGGGATGCCTGAACTACACGGGTTGATTTATGAGTGGCTTTGGATAGTCTTTTGGTTACAATATTGTACAGCAGTAGGGAGATAAAGAGACAGAAAAGGACAGCAGCTAGAGACCATCCTAAGGTGACTGTAGAGTCTGTGCATCCTGAAGAAGGGTTTTTATTGGCAGGATCGGGATCTTGCTTCTTGGTCGGTAGATGGGACGAGGTGGGTCCAGATGGGGTAGACTGTTGGTCTAACGGGCCACTTCGCAAGGAATCGGTGGTGCTAACTGGAGACGAGGTTGTTGGTGGTTGCATAGGATGCACTGGCCATTGAGATCGATCAGATGGGCTGTTTTCAGACATCATAATATTTATGTTGGTTGTCATGGTTTCTTCATTTGGATAAAAAGATAATGAGGCATGGAAGTTACTTCCAGTAACTGGGGTTGATCCTTTATAAATGAAGCACATGACCATCGTATTATTTTCTTGCAATTGTAGATTCATCATTGTCATCATCTTGTTAGTGTCATTGAACTGAATAGTCTCAGTCTCTATCAATAGTATCTGCCGAGATTCACCTTGTAGTATTTTATACCACTTTAAGTTGAACCCATTTTCAATTTTTCGATTCGTTTGACAACTGAAAGTAACATTTTCACCATATCGTTTTACAGTGTGAGACGGTGTGACAGTAGTGTCAATGGGCGAAACCACACCAATGTTTGCTTGGTTCGGATGTTCAGTTTTTACTGGAGAACTAAAGTTGTATATAAAGCAGTGGTAATAGTTCTCATCATCTGGTATCACGTTCTGTATATGTAAAGACCACGTACAGCCTCGCAATGACGTGGAGTACCTGTTTTCATCAACCTTGCTGTAATCATACACAGTGAGATCCTGAAAAATCTTGTCGTTCTGAAGGCCACGTTCCCAATACAGAGTAAATGCAGTGCCATGTGCATCACATTGTACACTTTGGAGCGTGCAACTCTAAGACACAATTTGTCCTGTCACGGCGACAGTGTCAGCTGGGTGACTCCTGAACAATGACATCTCACGTGACTCACAGATCGATGTCATCACAAGAATGAGCAAAAACATTGTAGCTGTTGGGACGTGTAGAATGAGATGAAATAATAGCAAACTGCAGTATTAAATCAGAGGTCTTTACCATTCACTCGTCAACTTAAAACTAAACCTGAATTGTTTTAGATGAACGGTTTAATAAAGCCGCAATACAGAATAGTTACAGGAAGCTAGCCTTTCTTTGCATTTTACTCTGTTGACGTCAGTTATCTTTGTATTTGTTCAAGTTTCTTCCTGGTCTACAGCTTAAAACCAATAATTTGTGTCAACATACTAGAACAACAATGGAAGTACCCCGTTTGAATTCGCCATTTTGTGATAAAAAAAAAACCCCAGTGATATTGGAGTTAAAGACAATTCAATTTGAAACTCTGTGAGACTTGAAACTTCGCATGACTGTATTGAAAGTGAAAACTAAAAAAACAAGTGCACGGGTGACAACTATGTGGCGGTTCTTGAGGAAGTTATATAGAACCAGAAGTGAAATGAGTCTCCACCTTTCGAACAGAATGATCGGTTCGTCTGACCAATTGTGTGTTTGACCAATTACTCTTTGTAACAGCATATGACTCAAACAAATTAGCCAAACTATCAACTTCTGACGGTGGCAGATTCGTCAACCGACTAAACTGATTAGCTTTGCACACAATATAACTCTGGACTTAACAAACGAACTTTTAAGTCCAAATGAATAACTAATTTTTACAGCGTACTAGGCGTATCTCGTTAACGCCCGCAAACTTACAGGGTACTTGCACAATAGAGCATTGCTACCCACAAGGTTTTCTTTGTTCTAGTGGTACCGGTACCCCACAGAGGGTTTCTTCAGAAAAAGGAATAATAGAACAAGAATGGAAGTACCCCGTAACTGCCATATATACGGGCGGGTAGGCTTACACATTCAAACCGGGGACTATGACAAAAGAGGAAAATAGGGTTCCCTGCTTGGTTAAGGTCTCAAGTTGGAAATTATTTCATTTTGAAAAAACAAGCCCTCTGTATTTAAGTTCACAATCTCAATGTTAATAGGGGTCTGAAGATGTAGTTTTCGTATTTTCTAAAGTTTAGTCCTGGTCTCCAGCTTAAACCAGACAGTAGATGTCAATAAATACGTTGATTTTTTTTTTCGTCAGCTTGTAATCACTGATATCAAAGACACAGGTTAAAGTACATCCATTTGCAGCTGGGTTAAATTTGACCCTTTTTTTATCATCGTTGGACACATCCGCTTCTTCCAGCGGCGTATTACAAATTAAGGTAATTTTTAGGGGGGTACAAGGGGTCTCTTTTTTCGGGGGGGGGGGCTGCCGGCAAATCAATCATAAATTCCATTTAGAACTACATGAATTTGAATGCAATGGGTTGCGTTTGTTGTCATGATAACAAATGTGTTATCCAAGGGCCATGGGAGCCTCATGAATTTATTTTTTTTTATAATTTTCAAGGTTATTTTACGTAACAGTCATAATGTGTATGTACAAAACGCACAGGTATGCTAGAGGGGATTGATGATACCAAAATGGTCCTGCCAGGGCTCGAGGTTGACAATTTATCATTACTGGTGAAGGTGATGACTGGGGCTGAGTTTCAATTCCTAACGCACCCAGGGCCCAATTTCATCACACTACTTTAAAAAGGGTTGTGCGCATGTGGCGCCAATAAAAGGATCGTGATTCTATGTCCGTGAGAGCAAAAAGCAGCGGCAGGTAGAGCTATGAAATATGGGCCCAGGTCTTTCTGGATAAGTCCAAAAAGGGGGAACATGGCAGAGGTTGTTGTAATAATGTGGTCAAGGGGTTAGAGGTCATCAAAGTATTCTATCAGCCATAAGTGCACATCAATCTCTAAACTCTGTTGCGATACTCTGTTATAATTTTAAGCAAACCAAATAGTTTTATTTTTCTGTAGTGTGATGCAGCTTTATTCTTATTAACTTATTAGTTCTTTACTGTCCACTCTTTAAAAAGATACAAATGGAAAAATTACATGTCTAAAATTCATTAAAGCTCCAGAACAGGACAGTAAAATTCTTCAAAAAAAAATATGAAAAGGAGTTAAGACAACAATATGTTAACAGTGCGGTACAACTTATAGAGAACATTGGCAAGAGTAACACACCTCGGATCACAGCCGCACCCCCCCCCAACAAAACATCGTGATTGGACACATGAAAAATTAAGACATTAAAAGCAATTGAAAGACTGATAAAAATACGTTTAGGACTGATAAAAATACATTAGGAAGTAACACCCAGATCAAAAACAAAGCACACTCTAATTGATTAATAACTGTATTAATTATGACTTTCCTTAACACGATTGTGTTGTAAACTATCTACAAACCAAGACCACCACAGATAAATCAGAGTGAACCAAGATAATGTACATGCAGCAGCTATGTGTGAGAAGACGCCATTTCCTATAAGCACATGTTTGAAGTTGTACAGAATATTTCAATGGCTACCGCTACTAAATCAACTCAACAAAGACATGATAAGTGAAAACAATAATATGGCATCTCTTCCGTGTCCAATAACCAATATTACTGGATCGTATTGTGTAACCTGTGTATATAATGTAAGCATCCATAGAAGAAGTAAGCCAAGATGAGTATAAGTTGGTCTTAGTTCATCGACTATTCCTTAAAACATGACCACTCAGAAGTTATACACGCCATTCGATATCCTATTGATCTTGTGTAAAATGCTTTTTTATTCTTAATTAAGCCAAAGTTTTGGAGGATGATCGATAAAATCTATGGCAACATATTCACGGTTATCTGTAACTGTTTTTAAAATATTTCAATATATAACTGATGTACCAACACACATAAACCAGATCTTCTCATGCGGAGAATGGGGCATAAATGCTGTCAGAACATTCGTCATTTTTTGTGTTAAATCTTTGTTTCTTTCTCTTAATTGGAGAACGGAATGAGAGAAGTTGGTCCTCGTTTGGTAGTTAAACCTTTTAACTAGATTTGTTGGACTCCTGGAAAAGTACCCCAGGGTTCTCCTCTCTAACCCGTTAGCTTGTACCGAAACTAACTCATACATTTATATGTGTATTATTACTCATGGCTTATTGCCAGAGGCAAGCATAAAACCAAATTTAATTGGAGAAAAGCAACCAGTAGACACCAAAATAAAATTGGCAAAAAATTCAAACGTACCAAGCTTTTAAAACAGTCAAAAATCAGATGAATATCATTGTCAATGTGTAAAACCGTCCCTATGAGGTTCAACCGATCTAAAACAAAAACAATAAATAAATCATGTTTCTAAGGATTGGCTTAAGTTTATTGACAACAAGGTTAGAGTCGTGTTGGTTTATTAAGACTCGAAAAGTAGTCTTTAAAACAAAATTAACTTTGCAACCGCCATCACCCTTTTTCAAACCAACCCAGGACGACTTTAGGGGCATGGTCTGTACTCCCCTCCTTCATCTTACCCACTTGTTTCCAATGTCGGCATAAACCGTCTCCTCCTCCGGGCTGTTGATTCTTGCGGGGCCTCGCGATAGAGCCAAGTCAGCATAGATCAGACCTTCCACATTCCTCTTTCTTGGGTCATCCTTGACGAGACTGTCCTCACCACGGTCTACTGTCTGCTCAAGCGCGGCCTGGTCATGGGTCGTGGTGCTCGATCGACGTTTGGAGAGATGGTATGGAATGACGCGAGGGGGTTTCTTAACAGACGGTTGGCGGTCAACAACGCGTCCTGTTACCGGCAAATCCTTCCCATCGACGGTTGATTTCGGATTCTGAGACTGCGTTTCATGTTTGGACAAATTCAATTCCGGAGTCTTGTCTGTTTCACGATTCAGTTTCGATACATCCTTCCCACCTCCGGATATTTTCCAAGATGCTTCCTCAGTGGAAATGGCGCCCAATGTCTTACTTTTAGCGCGACTTTTATCCACCACAGCATACATGGACTCAGAATGATTCTGTTTATCGTTGTCTGCATTGTCCTGATTATGTTTTGCCTCTTCCTGCATTTGGAAATTCAAAGTCGCTACAGTGACTGTTTCCCGCGGGTACTCAACTGACCTCTCGCCTGCAGAGCTAGTGTGGTCATTTTCTTGGTCATTTTCTTGGGTCATTTTCTTGGTGACTCCGTGAAGTTGAGTTTCTGATATCCCGTCTGCATCACTTTCTACTCCATCATCTTGAGGTGTTTGAGATTCACGTCTATCATAAGTTTTGGGCTTAGATCGTCCTCTGAAGACAAGAAAGTACAGCAGGATTACTATGAGGAGAACTAAGAAACCAGCTCCTCCAGCTCCTCCTACTAAGATGACTGAAGTGTCCATAGATCCTGAAGAAGGGTTGTTACTGTTAGGATCGGGATCTTGCTTCTTGGTCGGTAGAGGGGACGAAGTCTGAGGTGCAGATGGGGTAGACTGTCGATTTAGCGGACCGCTGTGAAAGGAATCAGTGAAGGTAGCTGGAGACGAGGTTGTTGGTGATTGTGTAGGATGCACTGGCCCTTGAGATCTATCAGATGGGCTGTTTTCAGACGTCACTATATTTGTGTTGGTTGTCATGGATTCTTCACTTGGATGAACAGATAATGAGGCATGGGAAAAACTTTCAGTCACAGGGGTTGATCCTTTAAAAACCTTACAAAATACCGTCAGATTATTTTCTCGCACTTGTAGATTCATCATTGCCATCTTCTTGTTATTGCCATTAAAATGGATAGTCTGAGTCTTTTTCAATAACATTTGCCGGGATTCACCTTGTAGTATTTTATACCACTTGAAGGTGAAACCATTTTGTATTCTTCGACTCGGTTCACAACTAAAAGTAACTTTTTCACCATATAGTTTTACAATGTGAGACGGTGTGACAGTAGTGTCTATTGGTGAAACCACATTAATTTGCGCTGGGGTTGAACGCTCAGCTTTTGTTGTTAAACCATACTTGTAGATATAGCACTTGTAGTAGTCCCCATCATCTGGGATCACGTTCTGTATACGTAAAGACCACGTACAGCCTCGCATTGACGTGGAGTACCTGGTTCCATCCACCTTGCTGGTATCTACTCGGCTACCGTATGAAATTGCCTTTTTCTGGCTGCGTTCCCAATGCAATACATATACCCCATCACCATGTGCATCACATTGTACATTTTGGAGCGTGCAACTCAAAGACACATTTCGTCCTGTCACGACGACAGTGTCAACTGGGTGTCTCCTGAAATATGACATCCCACGTGACCCATTGATCGATGTTATAACAAGAATAAGCAGAAACATTGTAGCTATTGATATGTGTAGAATGAGCGAAGAAATGACAGCAAACTGCAGTCTTCACATCGATATGAAAACCAGAGATCCTTACAAGTCACTCGTCAGCATGAAACCAAACTTGCAAGTGTTGAAGACAATCGGCTGAATTAAAATATATATATATTAACTTAACCAGGAAATAGTGCTAAGTAAGCTGCATAGTTCGTAAGGAAACCAAACAGGCGAAATTTTAATTTGTTTATTCCTTTAACATTCGTTTTACTCTTCCTTTTTCCGCATGATAAGCTGGAAGTGTTGAAAAACTTAACTTACATTAAAGACGGCCACAAATGTGGACTTGTGTTTGGCTCACCTCTGGTTTTCATTGCATGTTAAAGTTGGGCCCAGACCCTTTTCGAGTTTTCATGACATATGCTGCTGTTATTGTTTCTGGATGAACTTAATTTAATGAATATATGTCAAGCATGTATGTTAAAATCTGTTTAAAAAAACATAAAAAACTGTAACTTTTTTCAATTTTTTTCGAATAAGTATTTCCTTATTATTTCTTGTTTTAAAGGAGTATCCTGCTCATGTTATATTTACTTTACTACCTCCATACTGGCTTCATCATGCAATTGATAATTGCTTTTTCGATGTAAAAACACTTATGACGTGTTTGGAGCCGTTATGTTTAACTTAAATATCAAAATGTGGTACATGAATGTACACTAGAGAGAGGAGAGGCTGCGTGAAAGATTGTCACCGTCTTTAACAAAAATAGAATTCGTACCTGAATGTGTGATCGATAATGCATTGATAAAGCAGGGTAACTAAACGGCTCTTTTTATGGGACGGGAAATTTTAAACATAGCTAGGAACCACTACGTATTTTGACAATGTTGGGAATTAAGGACAGCTCTTTAGAATCGCCTTCAAGAAGAGAAGAAAATATTGGAAGTCATTGATGTTTTGGATATGCATGTTAAACAGAACACCTGTCCATAACAATGATTTACTGACAAACCTCAGTGCATAATGTGTTAATTACTAGTAAAGAACCGAAAACAAAACAAATCAATGGGGATCACTTTTTCAACAACTGTTTTACTTTGCAGTTTTTCAGGGTTGATCGTAAATGCTGCTCTTTTTCTGGATGGTAAAACCAATTGGCAGGAATGATTGGTTATACACAAGTGTAAACCAAATTAACACAGTCGTCACATAATATTTAAAACTTGTATAATATCATGTATTTATGTAGAGGGCTGCGGTTGCAGGCTCTGGTGTTGATACCTGTTGTGGGTTACCACTTGGGATGAGTGTGTACTCACCATTTATACACAGAAAGATGACACCCAGAATCAGTTATTTATTCTTCACCTGCCGACTGTTTATTCAATACGTTTGCCCACATTAAACAAAAACCCCTGCAAAAAGGTATTCACAAAGTATAATAATTATCACCTTTAAATGTTCCTATTACTAATATCAATGACTATCTTAATACAATGTGCATGATGTACATAAATTGATCGAGTGTTCGCACTCACCCAACACTTGTCACTACTTGTAATACTACACAGCAAGGGACTGGTACTGGTTTCCGTCCTTTATCTAAATAAAGAAGTATAATAGTTTACAACTTGCAGCAAATGTGTATATATAGCTATCCCTATAAAAACTACATCAAAAAGACAACTCGACCTTCCAAATACACGAGGGTTATCCGACCATCGAAGGTTTACTACAATCTATGGATATTATTGAATGAAATGCACATGGTCTACGTCACTCTACTTACCTGTAGAGCAAATACATTTGCATATTCCTATTACCGGCAGGTATTTACCGCTAAGAGTTTTATATATCCTGTAATAGCGCCCTCTGCCGCTACCCACAGTGCCCCGCGGCATGTACGCCTCGTGAGCTTCCTCTTTTCTCTTAGCGGCAGGTCGGGTAGGACGTATTAATTCAGGTTCTGATTATTACTCTTATTTACCCGTTATTGCTATGGAAGATTTTGTAGTAAAGTTAAGATTAAAGAAGTGAGACGAGTTGTAGAGTTCTGTACTCGTGTTTTATTGTGTGAAGTCTTCGTTGAGTTAATATGAAACGTTTGGGGCGAACTGGCTTGACCGCTACCGGGGAAAGACTCCTCCCCCGGGTCATGCTGAGTTCTCGGGCGACGGTGCTGATAGCGTGACTCCGCTATCCAGTCAGTCAGCTCCTGCCCAGCACCCTCAACCGTCGGTTGCGGGCGCTGGCAGTTCCGTTGGCCGGGAAGGGGACTTGACACGGTCTCATTCTCCGATCAAAGTACACGGGACCACCAAACGATCGGGAACCACCGGCAAGGTTAAAAATAAAAATTCCTGTGCCGTGGTTGCCCCGAAAAAAGGACGTCAGGGTGGTAAGCGTAGCTCAGACACGGGCATCGCTACACCCTCCGCTCCACCCCCGATCACGGGGCAGTCAGACACGACTGGCCTGCGTGATTCGGCGGGAATGATGAACCCGTGTCCCCCCGGCTCAGTGGTGACCCCCACCGTACACCGGGACGGACTGTTATACGGGCCGCCAGCTCGTACAGCGACCCCCCATGCGACCCCCCATTCGGAGTTGGATGCGCTGTCGACGGCTGGTCAATTTTCGAGCGACGCAGAGCAGGCCGCCTGGGGAATTCCCGGGCCTACCGGCTCTTCTTACGTGCGCTCTATTGAACCGCCGGCAATGGATTACTACCGTTGCTCCGGGGTTCCAGGGCCCCCGGCGTCAACCGAAATATCATCGGTTTCTTCCCGGGGTCGCTCTTCCAAAAAGAAGAGCAAGAAGACAAAGGGGAAACGTAACCACCGTTCTTCTTCAAGTTCGGATGGTTCGTCCAGTCGATCCCACCATGGCAAACGCCACCGGAGTGAGGGCGCTATTTCCAGGGCTGACTTTATGGAAGCTTTTCAGACGATTTCGGCGTCTTTAGCGGCTTTGTCTTTTACCCGCCAGGTGGGCGTTATTGGGGTTCCTGCGGACTTACCACAGGCGTATTTAACAAAGTCATTTAAACACATTTGGACTAAAACCGCTTATCCATTTGAATAATATTCAGTGTTTTTTTTGTTCCCTTCAAATTTACAAGGAAACACACTTACTTGGATGCCATCAAATCTGCATTTTATGGCACATTTCAAGCAGTAATTTGAAACAAAATATTTTTGTTTATCTAACCATATACACGTACTGTAAGAGCCCATATGCATGTCCTTATGCACATGATGGACGTGCAAAGGAATCTGGGTGAGACCCGAGTCCAAGCAACACTGGCCACCATCATGGCTGATTTTGAAGTAGTATAGTACACAACTATAACCCCCGGTGTACATGTAGTTACATATATATTACAGCATGGCATCCATCTTGATTTTACTTTTTAACTGTACTTGGTATCCCAAGATGACTTGCGATATATTTTCAAGAAGGTGCTTGTGCGTACAGGCTAAATTCCTGTTGCTACAACTGTTCTCAAATTTCTTTTTCCTGTTACTTATATCAATAGAACCTTATAACTTAAAAGCAGCCTTATTTACAACATTGCATTCTGGACATTCAAAAGAGTATGGCGCTTTCCTAAATCAAAGAAAAGTCCCAAACCATCTTTGATCTGAATATATCGCTTAAATCATTCTAAATAAAACCATGAACACCAAGTAGTTGAACTTGAATTAAACCCAACAAATTTACATACGTGCCAGCCACAACCCCCTGCCACCCTACAACCCTCCATCAGTGGAGGTTGGCGGGCACAAGGGCCCAGAGGCGTACCGTGCACGGTGAGCCGTGCTCCGGCGTCTGTCCCGGCTTTGAGTATCCACCCATCTATGGCGTTTGATACCGAAGGAATTGCACAGCCAGTGACCCAGGACTCGGTGCAATTTTCACAATCTGAGCCTAGTGTTCCCCAGTCTCCGGGGACATCTTGACCTTGCCTCTCGGGGGACTCCGAGGAGGACGATGAGGACATTGCCCAACGCATGCAGCGGCTGTCCGTTACGGAGACCGAGCTTCGGCTGGTTCAACGTGACATGATACGGGTGCTGCAATTACCCTCCGCTACTGAGGATATTCAGCCAGACAGAAAATCATTCAAGCGGAAGACGGGCACGTCGACCAACAAGGTCAACATTTTCCCGACGCTTCCAGTGGACCAGGTTTGTGTGGATCGCATTTGCGCTCTCATGAAAGCGAACAGCAAATGGCACCCCTTCTCCAAACGGGACAATGCATATTATCGTTTCCCTGCAGCGGATTTCGATAATTTTTTCACAACACCTTCCATATCCGACTCTGCTTAAGACAAGTTAATAGCAGACTCAGGCTCCACTGCTTCCAAGAAACCCTTTGACAAGACTCGCGGCAAATTCGAGGAAGTCCTGAAGAAAGTTGACTCGGCCTCCCGCCAGGGCATGCGCTCAGCCTCCTTCCTGCTTCTCCTCACGGAGTATTTAGTGTCAGGTTGTGAGGACGAGTCGGCGGTACCAGCGGATTTGTTAACCGCAGCTTTTCACTGCCTTGACCATGGTCTCCGCTCGGTGCTTGATCAATTCACGCGAGTGTCGTCCTTGGCAACCTCGTCCCGCCGGGGGAACGTGCTCGATGCATTGTTCCTTCCGTCGCAGGGCGCCCGCAAAAGATTTGAAGACCTCCAACTGTTGGGTCCGGATCTTTTTGCAAGTAAATTTGAAGAATGTATGCAGGCTGAGGCAAAACGCTTGAAGGCAACTGAGAAGATAAACCTCAAGAGGCCTTCAACCCCTGCACCCAGAGCGACACGGGGCAAGAACAAATCAACGTTTGTCATTCCCCGCCGCCAACCGCTGAAGTCTGCCCGTGGCAGTTTTCGCGGCCGCTCCGACAACACTTCGGGTACGCGGCCCGCGCAGACTCAGCCATTCATCCCCGGACAACAACGGCCCCAAACCAGCCGTGGTGCCCGATCGCCCGCCCCCCGGTATTCTGGGGGCTGGCGTAGGTGACTTGCCCGCCTCGTGGCGACCTCCCGTTGTCGGACCCGTGGGAGGCCGCCTCCAAGACTACGCGGGGTCCTGGGCTTTGATCACACCCGACCGGTGGGTGCTCAATACAATCATTCACGGTTATGCACTGGAGTTCTCGAGCGCCCCCCGTCGGGCATGCTTGTTCGGCCGACGCCAGTTCCGTCCGACCCATCAAAGCGCCGCTATCTCGAGGAGGAAATAAATTCCCTCCTCGCGAAGAGAGCGGTGCGTGTAGTTCCCTCCGGGGAAACACGGACGGGCTTTATGTCGACCTTCTTTTTGGTTCCCAAGAAGGAGGCCGGCGTATGGCGTCCGATCTTGAATTTAAAGCCGCTGAACAGATGAACGTCCTCGGCGCTTCCGTATGGAAAAGCTGAGGATTATTCTCCAATCAATCAACACACCAGCTTGGGCGGCCAGCCTCGATCTGAAGGATGCTTACTTGCATGTCCCTGTCAGACCGGAGCACTGGAAATTCCTTCGTTTTCAATACAACAACGTCCGATACGAATTCACGGTGCTCCCATTCGGGCTTTCCACCTCACCCCGCGTTTTCACCCGCATAGTGAGAACAATCGGGGCAGCGCTGCGGAGACAGGGTGTGATGATATTCATGTATCTCGACGATTGGATAATTGTGGGTCATTCTCTCGAGGCCACGTCGGCGGCTGTCAATCGCACCGTGCGTCTTACATCCGACCTCGGGTTTCTCATCAACTACGAGAAGTCGCACCCTCTCCCATCCCAGTTTCCAAAATTTCTGGGAGCGGCGCTCGACCTTCAGAGGGGGCTGGCCCGCCCTACAGAGGAACGCTTGTTGAACCTACGTCAATGCGTATCCCTTTTTATACCGATAACGGTGGCCCCAGCGCAGGCCTGGCTAAGACTCCTAGGTCTCATGGCCAGCCTAGTGGACGTCGTGGAATTTTGCAGGCTACGGATGCGTCCCATCCAACTTCACCTGCTCTCTTTTTACCGGCCCAGCTGTCATCGCATCAGCCATCCGGTACCGACCACGCCTTGGCTGCTGCCGCACCTCCAGTGGTGGCTCGACTCAGCCAACCTTGCAGGAGGGCGGGCCTTTCGCAGGCCGCAGCCGTCCTTGACCATCACAACAGACGCGTCACTTTTCGGCTGGGGAGCAACCCTACCCCCACGCCAGGTGGCGGGTCGGTGGGGGCCCGAACACCTCTCAAGCCATATCAATGTGCTCGAGTTGTGGGCGGTCTTCAACGCACTCCAGCATTTTCGGCCCCTGGTTATGGGTCGAGCGATACTGGTTCGGTGCGACAACGCCACAGTGGTGGCTTATATCAATCGCCAGGGGGGCACACGGTCGGGACGTCTGTGCGCGCTCACATGGAAGCTGTTCCATTGGTGCATTCGCCACAGAATAACACTCTCGGCAGTCCACCTCCCAGGCGAGGAGAACATTACCGCCGATGCCCTCTCCAGGGGTTGGATCCTTCCCACGGAGTGGACACTGCGCCCACAAGTAGCGCAGTCCCTCTTTCAGTTAATCGATCGACCTCATGTCGATCTTTTTGCTTCAAGGGACAACCACCAGCTTCCAGTCTACTGCACGAGGGTTCCCGACCCCCGTGCGTGGCAGACGGATGCTCTGACAATGCGGTGGGACGGGCTACTGGCGTATGCCTTTCCCCGTTCTCTCTCATCCCACAAGTGTTAGCCAAGCTGGAGCAGGAGAACTGCAAGGTCCTCCTCATAGCTCCCTTCTGGCCTCGCCAACCATGGTTCACGAGACTGACCATGCTCTTGGTTCACAGGCCAGTGGTGCTTCCGCAGCGAACAGACATACTGTTCCAGCCCAGCTCGGGTTTCCTGCATCCGGCTCCGCAGAAGCTTCACCTGACGTGCTGGGTGCTATCACGCAATCCCTCCGCACGGCAGGCCTTTCTCGACGAGCTGCAGCTATTGCAGCCGGCAGTCGACGAGAGTCAACCAGGAAGATTTACGACAGTAGATTACGCCATTTTTACAAGTGGTGTAGACAACGATCTCTACATCCCCCCAATACTTCTTTAGGGGAGGTTGCAGATTTCCTGGTATACTTGTTCGAGAGTGACCTTACAACGGCCACGGTTAAGAACTACCGGTCGGCCATAGCGGCGATCCACGGAGGTTTCCCAGACGGATCCTCAGTGTCCGAAAACCAGGCACTTAGCCAGCTAATGAAGGGGATGTTTGTTTCTCGTCCCCCAACACGTAGGCTGGTGCCCTCGTGGGACCTCTTCAGTGTGTTAGAGGCTTTATCGAGATCCCCTTTTGAGCCGATGGGCAGCGCAACTATGTTACAGTTGTCTGTTAAGGTCACCTTCTTGTTGGCAGTAGCTACATCTAGACGACGTAGTGAGCTACATTCCCTTACATTAGATCCGGGGCACATCCTGATACCTGGGGCAGGATTCTTTACTAAGAATCAATCGGACTCCTTTTTACCCTCGGACATCTTTGTCCCTGACATCAAATCGTTCTCGTCTGTGCCAAATGACAAATTGTGGTGTCCAGTCAGAGCGCTAAAGTGGTACATCAACCGCACGAAGACACTTCGGACGGGCCACTCCCAACTTTTTGTCACGACGACCCAGCCATACCGGCCTGCCTCTCGTGATACGATTGCCAGATGGATAGTCATGGCCATCCGCTCGGCCCAGGAAGTCCCAGAAGATGGAGACTCGGGGACAGTCCGTGCTCATGATGTTAGAGCAGTGCCAACGTCATGGGCCTTTTTTAAGGGTGTTGCCATGAGCGACATCCTGCAGGCAGCGTGTTGGAAAACTCCTAACACCTTTACGGAGTGCTATCTGAAGGATGTGCTCCAGACGGAGGGCAGGACAGGGAGAGCAGTGCTGAGGGCGGCCAGTCGGACCTCATCCCAGCCAGGACACTCCCCAAGCGGAACCTCCCTTGTTTAGGTGAGTTCCTTGTTCTGATTCCTTGTTTATCATTTTATATGTATCATATAATATACTGTTAGCGTATGTATATATGTGTACATAGATTTAACTGTGATATAGGGTTTTATCCTCTCGCATACCCACCGCCTTGTCCGGTGCTAGTCTATGCAAATGTATTTGCTCTACATGTAAGTAGAGTGACGTAGACTCCCTCCCCACAGTAGTGTGGGAAGGGTCTACGAGGGAATACTTACCTGTAGAGCATCCCTCCCGCCTTCCCCTCTATGCTCGATCCTTGAGTGTTCAATTTTGGAACGCTTGAGAAAAGAGGAAGCTCACGAGGCGTACATGCCGCGGGGCACTGTGGGTAGCGGCAGGGGGCGCTATTACAGGATATATAAAACTCTTAGCAGTAAATACCTGCCGGTAATAGGAATATGCAAATGTATTTGCTCTACAGGTAAGTATTCCCTCGTAGACCCTTCTCACACTACTGTGGGGAGGGGTTTTACCCACTTCCCGATCAAAATAGAAAACATCCAATAACTACAAAGTATTTTAAACCCTCATTATTACAAATAAACAATATAAAGTCACTTACTTGATTCCAAATAGATAAATGTCTTACTTTTGTGGCTCTGAACTAAAAGCTCTGGTTTCCTTAACGGCGAGGCCTTGACTGAGAGACCGAACTCAATGTTACGCCGCAAGAGGGCGCCCTTTCCTAAAACCTAAAACCTTGAACTCTACATTTAAAAAAGAAAAAAGCAGACAATATTTGCAGAATATAAACCATCTTACATTAATCAAATAAATAAAGAATAACAGCAGACACATTATAATCAAGAAAGTTAAATATTTATTTGAAAAAGCCCTGGCTTTCGGATTATCTGAGTACGTTATTTGAACTTGTAGTTTGGTTATTTATAACAATAATGTTTTACTGGATCCTTATTATGATATCCCGGGTATATAATGTAAACATACAGAAAGGAAATAAGCCAAGATGTCTTTAAATTGGTCTTAGTTCCTTGATTATTCCTTAAGGCATAATCACTCAGAAAATATACACGTAATTTGACATTGGTCTTGTGTAAAATGCGTTTTTATACTGAAATAAACAAAGATTTTGGAGGATGCTCGATAAAAAACTATTTTAACATACTCATGGTATTTCTGTTAAAGTTTAATGTTTCAATATATAACTGATGTACCGACACATTAAAGCTAGATCTTCTCATTCGGAGAATGAGGAATAAATGCAGTCAGAACAGTCGTCGTTGTATGTGTTGTATTAAATTTTGTTTTCTTTTTTTAATGTTTGGAAAATGGAATGAGAGAAGTGTGTTCCTTATTCTATTCTTTGGTAAGACTTTAACTTTAAACTGTTTTAACTTAATTTGCTGAACTCCGTGAAACTTATCCCAGGATACTCCTCTCTAACCCGGTAGCCGGAGGCTCAAACCGTCATATGAGGTCTGATCGATCTAAAAACAAATTCCCATAAAGGGATTATCTTTTCTTGACAACAATTGGTTAGTCGTGGTTGCTTATTAAGACTTAAAAAGTAGTTTTTAAAACAAAATTAAATTTGCAACAAAGACAAACTTATACTAAAATTGCACGCCATCCTGCTTTTTTGCAAAATTTCAAGGGGCGTGGTCTGTTCTCTCCCAATTCAGCTTACCCGCTTGTTTCCAATGTCAGCATAAACCGTCTCCTCCTCCGGGCTGATGATTCTTGCCGATTCTCCCGATAGATCCAAGTCAGCGTAGATCAGACCTTCCACATTCCTTTGTCTTGGGTCATCCTTGACGATACCTTCCTCCGCACGGTCTTCCGTCTGCTCTTGCGTGGCCTGGGCTTGGGTTGTACAGATGGTTCGGAATGACGAGAAGGGGTTTCTTACCGGATGGTTGGTGGTCAACAACGCGTCCTTGTACCGGCGAATCCTTCACAGCGACGGTTGATTCCTGATGCTCAGACAGAATTCCATGTTTGGGAAGACTACTTATGTTATTAATCTTGTCTGGAAGTGTTTAACGATTCAGCCTCGATCCAACTTTCCCACCTCCGGATACTTTCCAAGATGCTTCCTCGGTGGAAATGGCGCCCAATGTCTTACTTTTGGGGTGACTCATGATGATTCTGTTTACCATAGCGTTTTTCCCCATCCTTGACTCCTCCATCAGTTTCAGTGGATAAAGTTGTGTCCACAATGTCCTGATTATGTTTTGTCTCTGCCTGCTGGTGTAAGTCCAATATCACTACTGCAGCATCTGTTCCACTCGGGGACTCAACTGACCTCTCGCCTGCCGAGCAAGTGTGGACATTTTCTTAGTCACACCCTGGATTGACTTCGTGCAGTTGGGTTTCTGTTAACCGGTCTGCATCACTTTCTCCTCTATCATCTTGAGGTGAGTGAGATTCAAGTCTGTTGATATTCTTTGATTGAAATCGTCCTCTAAAGAAAAGAAAGTATAAGGATTACAATGAGGGAAACCAAGAAACCAGCTTCTACAGCTCCTCCTGCTGAGATTACTGTAGAGTCCGTAGATCCTGAAGAATGGTTGTAACTCTCAGGATCGGGATCTTGCTTCTTGGTCGGTAAAGGGGACGATCTGGGGTGCAGATGGGGTAGACTGTCTGTCTATAACGGATCACTCGTTACAGTAGCGGTGGTGTGGAATTTAGGGGGTTTGCTTTAGTGTCTATGTTAGGTCTTTTGCACCCGAGAAGATACTGCTCGTGATGTCTTCGTTTCTGCGGTAGTCTTTGTGGTTTCCTCACGTTGATGCACAAACAACAAGCCGACGTCTCTGTCTCCCGTTACTGGTGACAGTCCGCTGTGCATGAAGCATGTCAATATGGAACCGTTCCTCTCTATCCCTAACCTCAGCATTGTTAGGTTCATTTTATTTCCATAAATCTCTATCATATTATAAACCATGGACATTGAAGCACCACAAAACGTGGTTTACAAATCATGCTTTCTAA
This sequence comes from Pisaster brevispinus, assembly GCA_023634235.1. NCBI lineage: Eukaryota > Metazoa > Echinodermata > Asteroidea > Forcipulatida > Asteriidae > Pisaster > Pisaster brevispinus. The sequence goes on from JAMKCF010000007.1 coordinate 7,652,042, forward strand.
ACCATACCAATTTAGACACCTAAAATAGTATTAACCATACAAGTTAAAGCATCGTAAATCATGGATTTTAAACCATGACAATTGAGCCACCATAAATCATGGTTTCAAAACCATGAAAATCGTGTGTTCACAAATCATGGTTTATAAACCATACAAACCTCCTCAATCTCCTTCCCATTCATCACTGCTCCCCGTTACCTCCAAACAAGCTATTCCATTCGCAGTAACCATAGAGCAAGCGCACAAATCAGTGCAATCACGAGGGGCCCGTGTGCTTGTCTGTCATAAGGATCTGCGGTAGGTGATACTATTTGTTTACGTATAGTCGTTCGCGGGTTATTTAACAAAATGGCCGAGCAATCTAGCGTATAGCAGCTAGCTGTAACAATTTGGCTGGAGTGCATGCCCTCCGAAGTGCCTGTTCACGCGCAAAACGAACGCAACAACTGTCGGGCAACAATGATAGTCTAGGACAGATGGACCACCGCCCGGCCGCCGCCGTCGTGTGTTTGCGACACGACTAGGAGCTAAATTAGCTCAGACTTGGCGCCTTTGCGTAGGAATCGATCAGAATGGGAAGGAGGTTGAATGAAACCGACGTTAAGTTTTTATATGGTGCGTTCGAGTAGCTTCCCCGTGTGTACCAGAGGTTTACACTCGTGGTAGCCACGGAATGAGGCTAATCGAACGTTGCGGTGTTTTTGCTTAGCACTCTGGGAAAATTAATGTCAAAGGTTGATGCGTAGCGGTGCGACTTAAAAAGGTGAAAACAGACATCTGCGTCATTTCTGTCGTCTGCTCAATTGGAAAACGTCGATGTCCGTGACGACACAAATTAATTATATCATTCATACTTTGCACACACTCACCAACTGTTTGTTTTTCAGGAAATGCATTTCCTTTCTATTTGCTATAATTGTTTCATAGACGATAAATCAGTGTATTAATTTGTAGTTGTTGTACTCTCGTTGCTATCAACTTGTCCCCCGCCATCTTGTTATGATACGCCTGCAGCCGGAAACTACGTCATTACACCCGGCATACACCAGGAGACCCGCTCGCGAGCTGGGTCTGTGGTGGCTGACACCAGGGCAGACACGAGTATCACGTGATGGCTAATCGAACACTCTCGTGTAAGTTTTACTTACACGTGTAAGCTACTCGAACGCACCCATAGTTTATAAACCACTAGCGGGATTCCGCGCTTCGCGCTGCACCCGCTAGATGGGAGCAATTCTTGCGAATAAAATGCTGCAATTGTAATGTGGGGTGAGGGGGGTAACTGGAGGGACACCCAGAGGTAACCATTTAGTAGAAATGGCCGAAGACTGGCCGAAAACCAAAACAGTTATTGATTACAACAGCCGCGAAAACGCACCCAATAATGGCCGACCAATGCGGGTATCCGGCTGCAATCGCGGGTAGACGCCAGAACACCAATACAGACCCCAACCCACGGGTACCCCGAAATTTACCCACTGATCTCTATTATACTGACGGTATAATAGAGGTTAGTGAACTGACCCCAGGACGCATCAATTCAGCAGGGTGTGGGCGCCAGTTGACGTGAAAACATGGCGGCGCCCAAAAACCATGGACAAAAACATGGCAGCGGCCTGTGTTAAGATGGCGGCGCCCTGCACAAAGATGGCGATTTAATATAATTATAGTGTAGGCGATTTGTAAACCATTGTTTATGATGCTTTAATTTGTATGGTTTATAAACCATGTTTTAAGGAGGTCACTGCTTCATTACCACGTTTTGTTACGCTTCAATTTTCATTGTTTGCAAACCATGATTTGTAGGTGCTTAAATTGTCCATGGTTTATAAATCATGTTTTATTATGCCTTAGTTTTCATGCCACGATTTATGATGATTTGGTTTTTGTAATGTTCTGGACGACTAAATAACTGAACATGTGTGACAGTACTTGCCAGTATCAAGAGTGCTTTATTAAAGCTATGCAGTATGCATGCTCAACCTCTGCTCATTAACATAATCATTAACATAATGTAGGAATACATTACACTTTTTATGGTTTATAACCCATGATTTACAAACCATGTTTTATGATGAATTCTATTTCCATGGTTTATAAACCTTAATTTATAAGCGATTATTGTAAATCCATGGTACGTAAACCACAAAATAGTTTTGACAACACTTGGTTTACATCTAATTGTTACAAACCATGGTAAAAACATGTCAAAAATACGCTTAACAATTAATTGACAAACGGCGCCCCATAAATGGCAGGGGGCTTTGGAATCCTGGAAGATGTGAAGTATTTTTACAATGCTGAGTGAACTGCAGATCAATACTTGGCTTTTCCCTATCGGCCCTTATACAAACACTGTCTCAATTTATGTTTTAAAAACGCTTGTAAAACTAAAAGCTAAACAAATTGAAAATGTCTTCTAAAGCAAATCAAGAAATATTAATCCAGTCCGATAAAGTATTCCGACAAATAAATGAATGGGTAATTGGAAACATTGGGATGACCCCCTGCTTTTTCCTCAAATCCAAACAAACAAAGCAGTATTGATTAAGATTGTTTTCATGTTTTGTTGTTTATCGTTGTTTTCCAGGGAGGATGTCTTCTTTATATACCTAAGCAAAATTACAAATTTAAAGTCAGTCTACATGGTGTTCTAAAACAAAATGTAATGGTAAGTTAGAAACAATGAGATGATCAGTACGATCTCTGTATGATATCCATCCTATAAATCACACCGGGTGTTTTATTATCCCCATGGTGTACTGTAAATATAAATCCTTATCAATCCATCACTAAGTCTACCTTGAAAGAATTCAGATCTTTCACTGTGAAATGTTTCTGGGTAAAACTGTGTACAAAGTGAGCATATATGATACATCAAATACAAGAGCTCTGAAGTTAAGTTATTCTGATTAAACATCACTTGCAAAATAACTTTTTTATTTACATGTATAATGAATTGGTGTAAAAGTCAGGTAACGTCTTTTATGGATTGAAATGCCACATTTCTTGTATAATTTGTCCATGCTATAAGGCAAGTAAAATACAAGAACAAGTCTTAACAGAATTTATATACTAGTATGGGGAAGTCAGACAAGCAGCCAAAGCTTTTACTAGGTCTGCCCTTCATAAGCAGTTATAAAATTAATGATATATCAAATTACGTAATGAAGTTGTGTTTTTGTAAAGTGTTCCCTTATCATAATTCCGCAGTCGAATAAACTTTCTGAATATTTATAAGTGTCGCATTCCGAGTTGTTCGTGGATTTTTCTAAGTCTGATTCTGAAAACACCGACTATACACGGATTATCATAAGTTATGACTCTTTGTTCCTGTTGTACGGAGCTTAAAGGGGGTCATTTATCTCACAGAGTTCGAATAACTGCATGGCACTCTTGGACCTCCATCTCGAGTTAGAACTGTTATTTTCAGTATTTATATGCTGCAGTCTATTTTACCAAACAAAATCACTAGACAATATTTAGCTTGTGTAATTCAATATCATATTTTGTCCTGGCTTTTTGTTTCAAGATTTGACAGTCTGATTGAGGCACATTATCCAAACATTTAATCAACCAACTTTTAGTTTGAAAGTTTTCCACCTTGTATTGTCCTCCTGTTTAGGTCTTTACATACCTGTCAGTAGCCAGACTAATATGTATATCAAGTGCTGTGTGGTGTAACTTGTCGTATAATCTTCTACATAGTCACAATTTTGAATTGATACACTCAAGTAACTTAATGCAAATTGTTAATCAAACATTTCCTACCAATAAAATGAGCTCAACAAGTGCATTCTGTGTCTGATGTGTGTTTTGTCATATCGAGCCGGACATGGTGAGCTCATCGTTGTAAAGCAAAATGGCGTCCAGCGTTTACCGACTACTTGAGTATCAGTTCTTGGTATGTGGATGGTGCAGTTTCTTTATGGCCAGAAGAAGCAGCTTGCCCGTGTAGTTGGGTTTCCACTTCCTCGTACGCCTCTGCATCTTCTACACGCGTTGTCTGAACTACACGGGTTGAATTATGATCGGCTTCGGATCGTCTTTTGATCACGATAATGTACAGCAGTGATAAGATGAGGAGACAGAAAAGTACAGTAGCTACAGACCATCCTACTAAGGTGAATGTAGTGTCCGTATATCCTGAAGAAGGGTTGTTGATGTCAGGATCGGGATGTTGCGAGGTCTGGGGTGCAGATGGGGTACACTGTCGAACTAACGGGCTACATGGTAAGGAGTCGGTGTTTGTATCTGGAGACGGGGTTGTTGGTGATTGTCCAGGATGCACTGGCCCTTGAAATCGATCAGTTAGGCTGTTTTCAGACGTCACTATATTTGTGCTGGTTGTCTTGGTTTCTTCAATTGGATGAACAAACAATGAGGCGTGGGAATTGTTTCCAGTAACTGGGGTTGATCCTTTGTAAATCAAACACATCACCGTCATATTGTTTTCTCGCGACTGTAAATTCATCATTGTCATCAGCTTGTTATTGTTATTAAAGTAAATAGTCTGAGTCTCTTTCAATAATATGTGCCGGGATTCACCTTGTGGTATTTTAAACCACTTGAATTTGAAACCATTTTCAATTTCTTGAATGGTTTTGCAACTAAACATAACATTTTCACCATGTCGTTTTACAATGTGAGACGGTGTGACAGTAGTGTCTTTTGGTGAAACAACATCAATTTGCGCTGGGTTTGAACGCTCAGCTTTCGTTGTTACACCATACTTGTAGATATAGCAGTTGTAATAGTCCTCATCATCTGGTATCACGTTCTGTATACGTAAAGACCACGTACAGCCTCGTATTGACGTGGAGTACCTGGTTCCATCCACCTTGGTGTTATCTACTCGGCTACCGTATGAAATTGCCATGTTCTGGCCGCGTTCCCAATGCAATACATATACTCCATCACCATGTGCATCACATTGTACATTTTGGAGCGTGCAACTCAAAGACACATTTCGTCCTGTCACGGCGACAGTGTCAACTGGGTGTCTCCTGAAATATGACATCCCACGTGACCCATAGATCGACGTCAATAAAATAATAAGCAGAAACATTGTAGCTGTTGATACGTGTTGAATGAGCGATGAAATAGCAGCAAACTGCAGTCCTCACTTTGATATGACGACTAGAGATCTTTACGAATCACTCGTCAACTTAAATCAAACTTGCAAATGTTGAAGACGATCGGCTGAATTAAAAAAAGACTTATTAACTTAAGCAGGAAGTAATGCTAAGTAAAATGCGAAGATGGGAAGGCAATCAAACGTCAGGCGAAATCCATTTAATTTATCTATTTCTTTAATAATATATTTCTTTTTTCCTCTTCCTCTTTCCGCATGAAACACATGTTGTGTTTGGCACACGTCTGTTCTTTACAGCATGATGAAAGATGGCCTTGGTCCTTTTCGAGTTGTCATGTCTTATGTATTGGTTTTTGTTGTGCTCTTTTGCTATTGTTAATTCCGAAAGTAGTTCCTTCCTCTTTAGCAAACTTTTTCACAAACTGTTTTCATTTATTATGAGGTCTGATATTCAATTCCTGGCATTGGATGTTTTTTACAGTGTTAACTGCTCACACTAGAGGGCGCTCTGTCTAAATATTCGCTGGGTATTGAGCACTACTGGAGTGACAAAACTGTTTTGCGCCAAGCATTGAAGTCCAGTGATAATATCAAAAAGCAGTGGCTTGTATGGACTGTTTCAATACGGTTCATTGTTGTGCTTTGTGGTTGTTGAATGCCAAATTGTGCACACTAACCCGAAAATGGTTCAGGGTGCATGTTGGGATACACTTATGCCACAAACCTTTTTGACGGAACACAATTAGTGTCACTCTTATTTTCATAGTTGCAGTGACACTGACATTTAGAGTTCAACAGTGGGCTGTGTTTGAACCCGGCAGTTGAGTGAAGTAATAATCATACATGTTCCTGCCGAATTCCAGGTCCCTGAGTTTGTTTACGTCGCCATTTTGAAAAGCGCCCTCTGTCACCGTACTTGTGTGGCGAGACTTTGGGTCCGAGAAAAAGAGTATCCAACGCTATACAAATTAATACACTAAAGTCACAGTTTTCATTTTCTGGTGATTCAAGACCCTTATTATTCACTTCAAATGATGCCTTGCCTATTACATTCACCTTTTGCTACTTTAAAGCAACAAACTTTGTGATTTACCTTGAAAAACTGAGTAAAGATGTATCAATCTAAGAGAGAGGTTGAAAAAACTGTATTACCACCACCGTCTCGACACCCTGGAACTGCTACTTGTCAAGAGGGGGCGCTATACACAAAAAAATGAGATGATTTTGGCACTAACATTTCGGCCCCTTAATTGTACAAACTCAAGTGTAGGACAATTACCACTTAAACCAAAACCTTAAACAATAAACAATTGTAACATTTTAAACAACAACATGAATAAAAGTCAACTAACTCCTTCTGATTAAACAAGCTTATCGATACAACACTGTTCCTTTAACCCTGTGCAAATCAACCTGTATCACTGTCACCTGGTACTGTTGTGATTAACAACAACCTTTTTGCTGTTTGCAACTACATTGTACACAACTGGGAGGATAAAAAAAACTAATGAAAACATTTAAAAAGTCGTCTTGTGTTTATGTGTGTTAACCCTTGAAGCGCTTACTCACAAAAAACCTATAGAGCTTTCCTGCATGTACACTGACAATATCTCAAATTAACCTTTTGTTTACATCTGACAACTTCTTTTCCACCAGTACTAAACTAATGCATAGTTTGAGCACAACTACAGTAACATTTGACATTACTAGCTCATTCCTGTAACCTTTGATAAACACTTCGCCAAATAATATGCTCCCTTGGTCTTAATACACCATGGTTAAACTTTATACAATGAAAGTTACTAAAGGCTCATAAAATAAAAAGAGACATAAATAAAAAACAAATAAATATCCAACCCATGCTAAATTTTCTACTTGCACCTGCAGACTTCTGACAAATATGTATTGAGCCACATTTTAACAAAAACCTTTGCTGTGCCTTAATCCTTTTGTTCCACATACACTGTCCTGTATACATGTACACTAGCACTTGTAATTTTATGATTTCTCTGCACCAAAAAAAGGATAAAAAACCAAAACCATTATCTATGCACTCTGAAAATAGTCTTCATGAAAAAACGAGGGAACTTTCCAACTCTGCTTTTTGTAAGACCAGCTCGTGTGTGTTTAAACGACAAAATCTTCATTCCAAACAAGTGTTTCTTGGAAAAGCTGGGTATAGAAACTTCATGTAATCATACTTAATGTCCAATATGCTGCAAAATTGTAACCTTTGATCTAACAGGTAGAAACACAAAATAAAACAATTCACCTGAGCAAACTTGATATTGTCCCAATGTCTGAGATGATTTACCAAAAGTTGTCTGGTTAACTGAAACACACTCTACTATTGTTCAATATAACTGGGCACATGTGTCAATGCTCCTCATCAGACAATCATATGCAACTGTGCATGTAATTACATGCAAGACTCCTTATAGTCAACATAAATGCATAAAAGGTTCGATCTGTCACTGAATCAGTTTTTATGTCTGTTCATTTGAAGATTCATCCAGTAAATGGTCTAGTCCATCCATCCTTGAGTAGCTTGACTTTCCTATGACATGATCCACAGACAAATTCCATTTGTATGAAAAACAAAAAAACATAGTGCTCTTATAATGCAGAGAGGCGGCGCTTGGCTTACACCCCATTATCAAATCGCAATACTCAATAAGATCTTTGAAACTAATTAGACGGTATGCTGATCCTTGGCTGAACAATTGGAAACACTTCCGCTCCAAACAAAATTACAATGGTCGAAACTTGGCGGCGCTTGGCTCGCACCTCTATCAAAAATGCAAAATTTTCACAAATGAAGCAAAAACTCTTCTCTTGAAATCCAGATATTGTACTCTTTGCATGGCTTGTCTGCACAGTCAATTGTCTGCTTCCAATAACAAACACAACTTGGAAATCGGTCTGGTGTACACATTCGCGCTGGTTCTCACCTCCACACGTCGCACAAATCCATTCTTATCCGGCATAGTGCGCACGACTCTACCAAGTGGCCAGGAATTCCTTGATGTAGATGTATCCACTACCAGCACCAAATCTCCCACCTTGATGTTCAACTTGGGACGAATCCACTTCTGTCTCTCCTGAAGCTGTGGTAAGTATTCCTTCACCCATCTCCGCCAAAACACATCTGCGAGGTACTGGACCTGCCGCCATCTTCGCCGAGCATAGATGTCCGTATACCGGGTGACTACTGGGGGTGGCTGACTAGCTGACCTCAAAAGAAGCAGGTGGTTTGGGGTCAATGCTTCCAGGTCGTTCACATCATCGGAAACTTTCGTGATAGGTCTACTGTTGATTATACTCTCTACTTCACAGAGTAGCGTATACAAACTCTCATCAGACAATGTTTGCTGAATCATCAGGGAGAAGAGCACCTTTCTCACAGTTCTTATCTGTCTTTCCCCCCAGATAACATTCATACATTGGGCCAACGTTGGTATTTGGTCGGCACCGTTGGCACCGAAGGACGTGTAGGCCTTAGTAGGTTGTAGTAAGTGTAGAATATATTTAGTTATTGCTATTATAACTTACATGTAATTAATATAACTTATAGGTAGATAATTACAGACACTAATTACTTAGCAAAGGTCATTCACTACATGTACAGAAGATCCACTCGAAGTCAATATTTTTGAATAACGATACGTTGGCCCAACGTTGGGGCAATGTAGAGCCAACATAAAGGTTATTAGTGGGGCCGATGTTGGGCCAACATTAACGATGTCCCAACGTAACGCCGATGAGCAAAAGTATATTTGGTAATTAACATTGGCCCAACATAAACCTTTCATTGGTTCTACGTTGGACAATGTTAAGCCCATGTTTACGTTGGGCCAACGTTGGCCCAACTTTAACATTGGCCCAACGTAACTCCGATGAGCAAAAGTATGTTGGGCCAACGTTGACAGCCAACGTCAGCCCAACAAAACTTTTCTGTTGGCAGAATGTTGGGCGCAACGTTGGTCGAATGTTCGACTGTGTTGGTCCAATATTGGTTCAATGTTTTAACATACATGGGCAGAACACTGGCCCAATGTTGGGCACATGTTTACGTTGGGCCAACGTTGGGCCAACTTGTTCATTGGCCCAACATAAGACCGATGAGCAAAAGTACGTTGGGCCAATATTGACAGCCAACATTGGCCAAACAAAACTTTTCTGTTGGCAGAATGTTTGGCGCAACGTTGGCCGAATGTTCGACTGTGTTGGCCCAATATTGGTTCAAGGTTTTAATATACATAGGCAGGACACTGGCCCAATGTTGGGCCAATGTTTACGTTGGGCCAACGTTGGGCCAACTTTTTCATTGGCCCAACATAAGACCGATGAGCAAAAGTACGTTGGGCCATTGTTGACAGCCAATGTTGGTCCAATGAAAGTGTTTCGTTGGCCCAACGTTGGTCCTATGTAGTGATGCTATCTGGGCCATATGCCGCCGTGATGGGACCCTGCAGGTGGGTTGAAGGTCCACTTAATGCTCCTTTGCAGCAAGGCGTTGTTAAGTTGGGTTTTATTCCAACCTTCTATCTCTTTTCTGAGTTCTCTTTCTGCGCCAACCAAATTGGTTCCATTGTCCGACCGCATCTCTTTCACATTTCCTCTGCGGGCAATGAACCTCCGTATTGCATCGATGCATGAATCCGTGTCCAGAGAATCTGCCTTTTCAATGTGTACTACTGCTCGTGAGGCTAGACAGGTAAAGATGACGCCATACCGTTTCACTACACTTCTACCTCTCTTCACATCAAATGGGCCAAAATAGTCCATCCCTACTCTGGTGAAGGGGGGCTCGTCTGGTCTGAGCCTATTAGAGGGCAGATCAGCCATCTTTTGTTCCATTACTCTAGCCCTCTGCTTCCTGCATGTCACACATATTCCAATTATCCGCCTAACTGACGAATTGGCACCTGGCATCCAGTATTTCTGCTGTAGACTGGAAAGTACATGGTTCTTTCCACTATGCCCACACATCTTGTGAACATGGCTCAAGATCATCGCTGAAACATGACCAGCTTTGGGAAGGATAATGGGATGCTTTGCATCATCCGATAGCATTGCTCTGCTCAGTCTTCCTCCTACTCGTAACAGTCCGTCTTTCAGGATTGGATCAATTTTGTAAATGGGGCTCATTTTCTTTACACTTTTGGAATTTAATTGTGTATTCCCATCTCCATCTTCATCATCCCTGCTCTTTAGCACTTTAATCTATCTGCATATGTTGTACTTAGCACATGTTGAAAAATTGTGTTCTCAGCCATTTGTAGTTCCTTCAAAGTGAGCGCACCCTCCAAATCTTGTGGGAGTTTGCCCGACTTGCGCTTTACTTTCATCCATCTTCCAAATCTTAGTATCCAGCAAACTGCCTTCTTCAATCTGAACCAGCCTGAGTAGTGCAGAATGATTTTGTCAGTACCACTTCTCTCTGTATCGCTGGGTACCAGAGTACTTGCGAGAACAACTCTTTTTACTTCAGGATCTTGTGGTTCATCAAACTTATTTAGCTCTATTCTTGAGGGCCATTCATCTTCCTGCTGAAGTAGAAACTTTGGGCCATCCTTCCACTCTTCCATCTGGAGAAATTGCTCAACCTTTTTCCCTCTAGAGCAAACATCAGCAGGATTAAGTGCTGACTCAACGTGGCGCCACTGAGTTGGGCTGGATCCATCAAGGATAACTGCTAATCTGTTAGCTACAAATGTCTTAAAACGTGTAGTTCCGCTGTTGATATACCACAGCACTGATGTACTATCAGTCCAAAAGTAGGTGTCATCCACTTCAATTGCAAGTTCCCTTTTGATCATACGATCAACTCGAACTGCTACTGTTGCAGCTGTCAGCTCCATTCTTGTGATTGTTACCTGCTTAAGTGGGGCCACTCTTGATTTACTCATCAAAAATGAGCACTTAATTTCTCCCACATCATTCTCCAATCACAAGTACGAAACGATGCCATAGCCTGACTCACTAGCATCAGCAAAGTGATGAGCGGTGACTGACTTGAGTCGCCCATCCTCAAACCCTTCTGGCTTCATGCATCTCTCCATCTTGAATTCTGCTAGCTTTGGCATTTCTGTCTGCCAAGTCTGCCACTTCTCTTCTAGATTTGGTGGGATTTGTTCATCCCATCCTAACTTTAATCGGCACATGGCTTGCAGAAGCTGTTTAGCTGGGAGCACAGCTGGAGAGACGCATCCTATGGGATCATAGACGGAGCTTACTACGGATAAAATACCTCTTCTTGTTGGGGGTTTGTCCTTCATCTGAATTCTGAATCCAAACTCATCCTCTTCTATGGACCACATCATGCCAAGCGCTCTCTCGGTGGGTAACTTTTCATTATCGATGTTCAAATCTTAGACACCCTTTTGCAAGCTCATCTTCTGGAATGTTCTCCAAAACTCTCCTTTCATTGCTCACCCACTTCGTTAGATGGAAGCCTCCTCTTCCACACCTTTCCGTTAAATCTTCCACCATCTTCACTGCCTCTGACACTGTGGGTGTTGAACACAAACAATCATCGACGTAGAAGTTGCGGTGAATTATTTGGACTACTTCTTTGCCAAAGTTTTCTGCTTGGTCATCTGCCGTTCTCTTCAAGGCGTAGTTTGCCAACGAAGGAGAAGAAACTGCTCCAAAGACATGTACTTTCATGCGGTAATCTGTCAATGGTTTGGTCACATCACCATCTTGCCACCACAACAGCCTCAGCAGGTCTCTGTCCTCTCTTGGCACAAGGACTTGAGAAAACATGCCCTCAATATCAGCCATAATGGCAACCTTGTCCTGGCGAAATCTTGTCAACACACCAACCAAGCTATTTGTTAAGTCCGGCCCCTGTAACAACTGTTTATTGTAGGAGACACCTTTGTAGCTGGCTGTACAGTCATACACCACCCTTAGCTTGTTTTTTTTTTGTGGATGCACGACACCATGATGAGGAAGATACCACAATCTCCCATCATCCCTTTTTGTCTCCTCTTCAGGGACTTTCTCCATGTGGCCCTTGGTTAACATTGACTTCATGTAGCTGGTGTAATCACTCTGTAGTTGTGGTTGTCTCAGGAATTTTTTTTGCAAATGGGATGCTCTTTGCTCTGCCTGCAGTCTGTTATTTGGCATTTTAACTTCTTCATGTTTCAGTGGAAGAGCAATCTCATAATGACCATCAACGACTCTGATAGAATTTTCCACCTTCTCGGTGAAAAGAAAGTCTTCCTTTGATTTCTCTGGCTTATCATCAATGAGCCTTTCATTGAAGTCATAGTTGAACAGTTTCTCCAACTTTTCATCAACATCATCTCTGGCTTTAACTTTTACTCTGTGGGAGATGACTCTTTTATGTTCTTGATTCTTTGTTGACCCATAAACCTGCCAATTGATAACTTCAAGTGGTTCTACCGCTTTTGGGACATTGTTTCCAATTAACAGTCCCACTTCTGCTTCTATGGATGGCAATTCAACACGGTGTAGATATGGCCATTTCTTTAAGTCATCATTGGTAATGATGTCTTTTGCAGCAACTGGTATGTGCGCCTAGGTATAAACGTCTGGAAGGCTGATGACTGTATGAGTATGCAGGTCCATAATCTCCAAGTCTCTCACAACACGACCTGTCAAAACTTTCTCATCAGTCAAAGTCTGTACTTGGATTTTGATGGCCTTTCCTTTTTCTTTTAGCCTGTTCATCACTGCATCTGCACAAAATACTGCATTACTTCCGGAGTCCAAAAAGGCATATGTTTTTGTCTGTATGCCTGTCCTCCGTGACCTCAAGATTACTGGTACCACTCCTGGTAGGGACTCTGCGAACACATTGTGATTGTCCGAGTTTGTCAAGCCGCATTTGGTATTGTCCGTTACTTCTTGTTTTTCCTCATGGGATTTTGCGCAACCAGTACCTTCTGTGCCCTTTTTTGGGTCGATTTGTTGGGCAGACTTGTCTTCCCACTCTCTGTGTAACACAGTTGGATGCCATCTGTTGCATTTGTTACATCTCTGCCTCTTTCTGCAATTCTTTGCAAAGAGTGTTGATCCTTTCAAGCAGCCGAAACACATGCCTTTGGAGCGACAGAACTCCAAATGTTTCTTAGTATGGCTTGCTTGCGAGTAACTGGCATTCACTCAAGTAATGGCTGGCATCACTGCAGTACAAGCATGCTCCTTTGGCTCCATCAGCAGCATCACCACTTGTGGCTGTGTAGAGACTGGTACTTGATGATGTCTTGATAGTTCTCGAATTGGACTTGACATTATTTCCTTTGTCACTAACTCTACCACTGCCTATGTCTCACAACACAGGGTTGCACGCGATGCGTGCTTGCTTATTGACAAAGGTGACGACATCATAAAAAAATTACACTTCTATTTTGTTCATCTTGAATGTCATCGTCTTTGTTTCTCCATCTATCTCTTAGCTTGTATGGCAATCTTGCTGTAATCATCCGAATATTCTGAGAATGGTTAATCTCTTGCTCCATTGTGAGATCCTTGGCCAGATTATGGCAGCTCAGTGATAAATACTGCATAGCGGTAAAGCTCATCTTTGTCTTCCGGTTTGATGTCCGGCCAGTTAACTGCTTTTGAAACCATGCTGTCCATGATACATCATACAATGTTTATCGCCAAACTTCCTTTGCAGCAGATGTTTCGCCTTAGAGAGTGCTTGTGCAGAATCGTCACCATACATACAACTCTTTACGATGGCATTCGCTTCCCCGTTGGTATACTGCTTTAAATAATATAGTTTGTCCTTGTCATTGTTGGTCTTCGACTCAATGGTATGCTCAAATGCCCGTACAAAAGCATGATAATCAAGCGGGTTGCCAGTGAAAGGTTGCATTTGTCTTTGTGGGAGAGATGACCTCATGTGACATTCAACAAACAACTTCATGAGCTGATTTCGCTGTGTAATCGAGTCCCCTTGTTGTTGAAGAAAAGATGAAAGGAGATTCCCTTCTTCACTTACATGTACGTGATCTGCAGCAGCAGCAGCTGCTTCTCCTGCTGGACTTGCACCAGGTTGTGATAACCACGGATCCTGATCTTCCATTTTGCTTTATTCTGATGAAACTCAATCTCTTAAAGAAAAGTTTGTTCAACTAATTTTCCTGCCGAATTCCAGGTCCCTAAGTTTGTTTACGTCGCCATTTTGAAAAGCGCCCTCTGTCACCGTACTTGTGTGGCGAGACTATGGGTCCGAAAAAAAGAGTATCCAACGCTATACAAATTAATACACTAAAGTCACAGTTTTCATTTTCTGGTGATTCAAGACCCTTATTATTCACTTCAAATGATGCCTTGCCTATTACATTCACCTTTTGCTTCTTTAAAACAACAAACTTTGTGATTTACCTTGAGAAACTGAGTAAAGATGTATCAATCTAAGAGAGAGGTTGAAAAAACTGTATTACCACCACCGTCTCGACACCCTGGAACTGCTACTTGTCAAGAGGGGGCGCTATACACAAAAAATGAGATGATTTTGGCACTAACAATACATACCTACGTATAGAGTGTTGATGATGGAGCACTTCGGCATATCTTTAAGATCGATGTAGAGGGAGCCATTTTGAGAGATGTTGACTATCGGGATAAGATGGTGGCTGGTGCATACAGTGATAAGTGTCTTCGACTCTGGTATGCAGTCACCGGTGACTGTCTGCATACTTTAAGATATAATTGTGAAGGCGTTGCAAACAGCTTGGCATGTACCCTTAACGACATTATTGCTTTGGCTGATTTCGATGGCATGGTTTTTGTTGTTTAGAGTATACAATCGGGGGAATGTGTTGACTTCACTTTCGATTTTTTGTGATTTTAAAGACTTGGTTGGTAGTTATACCATGTTTGACGCAGTCGATGAGTTGATAGTACTTTCCTGATATGGTCATGTAGAAAATTACTTAAACGCATATTCATGAGGCTCCCCTGGCCTTTTGATAACTCCT